>JXSR01S014216.1:62430-98526 GCA_000969725.1 Ophiothrix spiculata | reverse complement strand
CCATATTTCTCACTCAGAGAAATTTGGAATGCATGAGTAAAACACAGACTCCATTAGAATAATTTCATTTTTTTAACCAAAATAAGTACAAATACCGTGTAAAGGCCCATATATACATACCAACAGGCCTTTGACATATGTACATCCTGTTCAAATCACAAGCAACATCGTCCCATTTGCCAGGGTGATCAGGGTCGTTAGTTAACTCAACACAGTCATCTTCATTCTGAAATTTAGACAAAAACACCAGAATTATACATTTTTTCCATCTCCCGATTGAATACAACAATTAAACAGAATAAACAGATTGCAATTTTAGGTGTTGGCAAAAAATAATAATCTAGAACAGATGGGGATCTTTTAAACAGAATAAACAGATTGCAATTAAGGTGTTGGCAAAAAATAATAATCTAGAACAACAGATAGGAACTCTTTTTTAAGTAAACACATGATAAAGGATACAAAGTTGCTTACCTGATACCCATGTGCCAAAAAATGGACACTTGTTCATTTTTCAATCATGTTCACACTCTGTATCAAATGAATTGTTGCCAAGTTGCTACTATTCATTGGATTCAGACTAATACAAATTTATTGGGCAATGGAAACAACAATCCAGGGTAAGGGTTACATTGTCAAACAATGGGGCCCTGTACTCTAGATTTTTGTTTACATTGTCCAACCCTGGCTCTTTACCAACCTAAAGGTGGCCACTCAAGAACCATGCTGTGAAGCATATGAGCAGCCAGAAAATGAGACAAAGGAGTTGTTTTAGGAGCAACTTTAAACGCAGCAGAAAAATTTCCACAAATGTTCCAGAACATTTTGATAATTTTCAGGCCATCCAATCATGCTTATATGGGTGCACCACACTAAATAACTTGCGCTTGCTATCCAGCATTTCTAAAATAGGAAAAATTGACTGCGCTCTCCTAAATGAGGACCTCAAAATGTATGGAAGGGCAATATGTTTGGTTAATATTTTGTTCTAATTATAGAGTTACGTTTATTTAAAGTTGTTTTGATGCCATTTTTGATCTCCAAATTACTTTGGTAAAATTTTAAGGCTTTTCCTTAATTTGCTTCTGATTCTCGAAGTACAAAATTTGGATGTCATGCAGTGATAGGGGCGTTATTACTTCAGCGTCCAGTATCTCGAAAATTTTGCCTTGATGGTGTACTTTTATCATCATTTTGTGTTAGAAGAGATCATTATCAATTGAGAAAAGGCAGTGTTGAAGCAACCAGTTGCTTTATTATTGAGTTTTGGGGTGTTTTTAGGAAGCCATTTTGTACAGTAAGTCAATGGAAAGCTATTTCGTGGTGTGGCGCCATATAGTAATAGGTAACTACCCCTTGATCCTCAAATTATACCCACTCCCTCTCCGGATTAAATACTTACAGGTCTATAGATCTGTCCATCAGGTTGTCCTGCAGCCCAGTTCAGATAGTCCAAGTCAGTCCCATCAGACCAGTGGAATTTCCTGAAAGTGCCCGTGTCTGTCAGACCTATCCAGGCGCCGTTGAAAGTGTGGTCCTTCATTAGAGATGTTAACAAAGCTGATTGGATGGAGAAATGCATACAAAGTGAAAAGCATATTAGATCTTGTGAACTATAGGCCAAACAATAATTTATTGGACAGTGTAAACAAATTCCAGAGTACAGGGCCCTGTTGTTTGTGAATGCAACCCCTACCATGGATTTTTTTATTTAAATTGTCCAATAAATTTGTTGTTTTGCTTATAGCAATTTTTTAAGATATATTGAGAAAATAAATTTTTGCACCAATTTATCCTACATGTGACTGTCCACAACAAAGCTGCTATAATGTTGACCAGCTGTCAATTTTGTTTTTGGATAGATTCAAAACAAACACATATCTTCAGATTTAAAATGATACATATGAAAGCTGATTATTTGCAAGAAGTTTAGGAAAGATACGAATACTTCCAATCTCAATTTTGTTATAAGGCCAAAAAAAGAAACTAGAGTGTTTCCTGTAATAATAATAATATTTATTTAATCATCATAAATCACAACAATGACAAACAAAATGTGTAATTATATGACAATCAAGGAAAAGAAAAATAGACTACAAGTCCAAACACAAAATGTGTTTTCCTTTCCTTATAAACTTAGTAAAAGTACAATAAAAAATAATGTGAGGTATATACCTACAAATATGCATTTTATAATCAAAGTAATATCAAAATACAAGCAAATGAAAAAAACACAAATTAATTAAGTAAATTTTCCTTACAGGAAGTCTTAAAGAGATTGACAGATGATGAAGACCTAACAGACTCAGGGAGCTCATTCCATAACCTTGGAAATGAGAAAACAGAATTGAAAAATGCAGTAGTGCAAGAAGTAGTGTGAAGAAACCTAAGTTCATTGATCTTAGAGGGTTTGAAAAATTGAAGGAAAGATTGAGGTCCAATTCCATTGATAAGTTTAAAGCAGAAAATCAAGCGAAGAAAATTAAACAAGTCACAAGTTTTGAGCAGCCCAAATTCAACAAGTCTTTCTTCATATGATAAATCAGATGGACACTTTTATCTGTACATTAAAACCTTAGAAATTTTCCTTTGACTTCTATCTAACCTATCAAGTAAGCCAATTTGGCATGGATTCCAAACGACAGCACAATATGTGAGGTGAGGGAGAATCAGTGTTTTAAAGAGATGCAAAAGAGAACTGAAGTGCATATGCCAAGAAATTCTAATACAGAAACCAGTCAAGCGAGAAACTTTCTTACAGACAGATTCAACATGGTTAGAGAAAGACAGGGATGAGTTGAACACAACACCAAGCAATTTGAAGTCATCAACAGCCTTAATTTCTGAACCACCAAGCTTATAAACAAATGAACTTTGATAACAAATGAACTTTGATCTCTAGATCTTGAAAAATGAACAACTGCACACTTTGAAGCATTTAGAGGGAGTTTATTCTTGAGAGTCCAAAGATGAATCTTATCAATATCATTCTGCAAAGATTGATGATCCTTGGAAGTCCTTATGCATCGAGCAATTGTATGATCATCTGCAAATTGAAAGAGCGGAGAAGAAAGTCCATCATTAATGTCATTAACAAACAAAAGAAACAGAATTGGTCCTAAGACAGAGCCTTGAGGTACACCAGATGTAACTGGAGCCCAGTCAGAATAACACCCTTTAAAGACAACCCTTTGCTTTCTACCAGAGAGAAAACTTTGTATCCAATACAACATATTGCCCCTAATACCAAAGTTATGAAGCTTGTGAAGCAGGACACTATGATCTACCCGATCAAATGCAGCACTGAAATCAAGAAAAATTCCATCAACCAAGTTACAGTCTTTGCTATTATCAAGACTACTACTAAGAAATTGTAAAATTTAGTCAAAATCTGCTCACAATTCCTGCCATTTCTAAACCCATATTGATTATCAGACAAAATTTCAAGGTCATTAAGGTACTCAAGCAGACATTTGCAACGCACATTCCTGTTTTAACGGTCTTATATCACACGTAGCTTTATTTTTTTCTTTCTTATATTTGGATAAAAATAGAAATATTGACAAAAATGACTAATCCCGATAGCTGGGGAAGACATATTCCTGAAAAAAGGCTGACTGGTATCATTGCTGTACTATGTGAAAACACACCAACTTCAATTCAGATAAAGATCCCTTTTGACTTCTGAACTAGATTATAATTTTGCCAATATTCAATGTACGAATTTGGGAAAAAATGACGTATTGAACAATTAGCTGGCAAAAGTACGGTGCGCATTGCTTTTTCAAGAATTGTAAAAAAAAAACCAATCCGAATTGCAATTTTCAAACCAGCTACAGGAAACAGGCTTGTTTCTTTTTTTGGCCTTTTTTACCTGCAGTTTTTACTGCTACTACAAATGTAAAATGTCTGCACTTCTGAAGGTTCATTAAAGATGGTCACTTATTAAAGGAGCCCTGTATGATTTGGTCAGCATTTTTTCAAACTTTCTGAGATTTTGGTACCAAAATATTCCTTATATTTTTCTCATTACCCATGTGAAATTTTACGGCTGAAACGTGTCACATTTCGGAGATATAGGTGAAAATGTGTTAAATAATGTTAACCATAAAATTACTGACACAGTAAAGTATAGGCAACTGGAAAATACAAAATTGCTCATAAAATCAAAAAGCTTGTTCTGATTTAACTAAAATTTGAAATTGAAGCATCGTAAGTGGTGATTTTTAATATGACAGTGAAAACTAAAATTTGGAAAATCGGACTATGCTCCTTTCACAATACACCAATAAGCAAAATTTAATGTTAATTTATCACAAGCAAATTCAGTGTTAATTCCCAGCATTTCAAGAAAATAAAATTCCCTGATTTTTCCCTGATATTTCGCTGATGAAGACTCAAAATTCCATTTCAACTGATTTGGTCTCGATCTCAGATGACAAAAGTTTTGGTCTTGGTCTACGTGATGTTGTTTTTATATACAATGAAATATAATAGTCTCACTGACTTCTTTTGATTTTTAGGACAATCAAAATTCCCTGACTTTTCCCTGATTTAGAATTTTTTTATCAAATTCCCTGATTTTTCCCTGACTGGAAAAAAGTAAAATAATTATCCCTGATTTTCCTTGATGGGCTGGGAACTCTGAAATTTGCATACATGCTTTTTTGCTTTTTGGAATTTGGAAACAAATGTCTAGGTAGGGTTTTCTCAAATTTTTGATTCTTATCTTATTTTTTTTGAAAAAATGCCAAAAATAGGCTAAAAATTGCCATTTTGGTGGCAGCGATGGGATTTTTTACATTTTTTTGACCTATTTTTGACATTTAAAAAAAAAACTAAGATAAAGATCAAAAATTTGAGAAAACCCTTCCTAGACATTTGTTTCTAAATTCCAAAAAGCAAAAAAGTTCAAAATTTCACAAATGCAAATTTTAGTTAGGCTTTCCAGAAATTGGTGGGGCAAAAAATATGTTTTTCTACATTTTTTGCCAAAATTGTCATTTTTGGTCAAAAATTGATATCATCATTATGTTGAAGGTAAAATTCCGCTTCTAAAAATGCATACTTTTATATAGTTTATGCACTTAGTTTGAGAGTTCAGAGTACAAAAACAGTTTATGCCATTTAAAGGTCTACCCAAGCCTTAAGCATAAGGCCAAAAAAAAAATGTTTGGTTGTACAAGTAATGGTCCAAAAAGATAGGGTCGGTCGGTCATAAGGTTTTTTTTAACAATACGGCCTTGTGGAAACGTAAGAAGCAAGCAAAGCATAGCCATGGGTTCCACTTGACATGGACCCGTCTTCCGTTCTGAATCCTCCGTCTTGAGAATGGTGGCATTTGGTTCAGGTTTCAAACTTAAGTAAACTTCATTGAGTATTGATGACAGTTTGAATGTCTTACGAACGGAAACAAGAATATTTGGCCTTGTAATGGCCCTTGTTTTAGCTCAACAGCAAGAGCATAAATCGTACCTACTCACGAAAGGGATCCATGGCTGCTAGTGGTAACGGTGCGAAACATCACCGTGTTAAAAATGTAAGTTTTTAAATTAAATGATTTTGTTTTTTGCAAAATATTGACAGAAACGAATTTAAGAATATATATTTAGGTGTATCAATGAATATTTTGTTTGAAAATAAACATATATTTAAAAAAAATTATTTTCATTCTTTTGTCGCCTAAAAACATCGGACAACAACTATACTGGGATTCAATTGTCAAAATATGTCATTTAACAGTCGCGTTCTGCTGTCTAAGTTCACATGCTGTTTGTACGATGTATGAATTAAAGCCTGATGTCGCCACTACGATGATTTTACGCCGGCTAGCCAATGCAAGATATGCTATTTTGTATCTTATTCAGAACTTTATCGCAGTTTTAGAGTAAGTTTTGGGGTTTTTTCAGTTGCATATTAAAAAATAAAAAAAAGATAAGGGTCGGCCTCAAATATCGGGTCGTCGGTCGAGTACAATCAAACATTTTTTTTTTTTGGCCTAATCATGGACCACTACACTAAGTCTAAAAATGATTTGACTGCAGAGGCTCCCCTCTCCCACCCAAGCATTACCTAACCTACCCTATTTTACCCCTACCTCCTAAATATCTGTACTTTTTCATGAGCAGCAATGGCATGGTTATGAAAACAGAAATGATTGGTACAGAAGAGTCACCTATTCTTGAAATTTACTATTCATAGGGTGAAACTAAGCAGTACAACATTCCTATTCAGACAAAATTTGAGTTTCCTCCTTAAGGTGGCTTAGCACAGATGCGGTGCTGGACACGAGTGAGCTGATATCAGCGGTGCTGGACACACTTTCAAAGTTTTTATCCCGGGCTTTTAGCGTACTTTCTTGCGTACTGTATCTTATGCTTTAATATAACGCGATCTTACACGTGCATCATTTTTATATTCACGCACAAGACCATGCGCGTTACTCCTGATGACACAGGGCTCAAAGCGCACAGTGCTTAAGGTGTTACTCATTGCTAAAAAATGCAAATATTTTGCTTACTTTTGCTTAATATCTCAAAAAGTAAGTCGGTGACCATATTTTTTATTACGTTTTTTTAAAGAACTAAAGGACCAAAACATATGTGAAAAAGAGAGAAAAAAATAAATTTTTAATTATAAGTGTTTTTGTCCAATTTATTTTGATTTTCAAATAGAATTCAATGGTAAAAAGTGGTAAAACATAGTGTTTTTGAAATGGATTTTTCTCAAAAACTAAGTCGGTGACCCCCATTTTTTATTTCAGAAATGTGATCAGCACATATGAAAACACCATATATCAAAAAATTAGAAAAATAAATAGAGGAATTCTATCTGTGCTAAGTCACCTTAAAGGAGCTTGGTGCGATTTCCCAAAATTAAGTTAATGACATATGAAAGATGACCACGCAAGAGGTGTAAGTTTCAAATTTCAGCTGAATCAGTCAAACCGTTTCAGTTTTATGGACAATTTTGTATTTCAGAGCTGCTTATTAATAGACTGTTACTGTGTAATAGTAATATTAATTATGGTTACCATACCATAATTAGACACATTTTCATACATATCTCCAAATCGGAACATAACTCAGCCGTGAAATTTCACATAGGTTATGAGAAAATATGAGCAACAATTTGGCACCAAAATCTCAACAAGATTGAAAAACGTTGAGGCAATTGGACCATGCTCCTTTAATATTCAAATATATTTCCTACTATATCTGACATGTTACCTCAATATCATTTCTACGTAACTATAAAAAACCCACTATATCTTTAAAATGGAAACAAACAAGTAGAATGCCATGACCAACCAGCATAATATATTTCAATCACTATAATAGACCACATGGCCCTTCACTCTGCAGTTTTGTTTAATAACTTACACATAACTCCCTGATAATGTATAGAGGCCAGATCACCACCAGGATACTGCTTACAGTCATCTTGCGCTGCCCGCCAAGTTTTCTTGCTAGATCCACCAGTACCATGAAGTTGGTAGCATTTATTATCCAGTACATACCACCCGTCAGGACAGCCACCTTGCACCGGAGGAGCGGTGGGGGTAGGCATAATAGGAGCCGTGCTGTCAAAACGTCTCTTACACATGAAAGCTTGCTCTACACCGCAGGCGAGATCATTCCAAGTTCCACCTGGGTTTTAACAGAAATAACAATCAGGAACACAGTTAAATCTTAAAAATAAGGATGTTTTGTTTCAAATTTTCACACTTCATAACAGGAAATCATATTATACAAATATACATATTTTGTACCATTATTGTCTGATTTCATGCTTTCAAAAATTCAAAATGGCCATCAAAATGACTAAAATTAAGCTAAATTACAATGATGTCAGGTTTTGCAAATCCCATTTCTAGACGAGCACCATATGGGAACTTTCGACAAGTTGAAAAAATCCAGTCAAGGCATATTGGTAGATTTAAAGATATAAAAGTGGCAAGCCAGACTTGGCTCCGTTTTATTCTGGTATGGAGATCAAATGGGGGTATTTGGATTTCTGGTGATGATACAATACATCAGTTCAAATCCGCATTTAACAAATTCTTAACAAATTGTTTTCTTTACATCTACATATGGGTAGAGTTATGCTGGTTTCATACTTATTGTCACTTGGCAGCTCTGTCGCTTGCTTCTTTTCACACTTTTGTAGCTTTGCAGATTTGCTCCTTCATGTCGCTCCCGATGTCACTCTGAAAGTTTAATTCATTTAAACTCAAAAAATCTTGTCATGCGACAAAATTTTGCCGATTTCGATTATCTCAGCGACATGTAGCTTTGCTGCTACAACAACCTGAAGCGGCAAGTTTTTGCAAAAAAATAAACGTCACGCAAAGACAAAGCTACAAAACTACACACGTATGAAAGCAGCATTAATCTGATTTTGTCAATTGAACATTTTCAACCCTTACCTACGTCTAGAGGATGCACTTCAACACATGCCTCTTGGCCCTGATAATCGTCAGGTTGACCTGATCCCCATTTCAAGTAGTCTACATCGGTGCCGTCGCTCCATCTATTTTCAAAATAAACAAATAAAAGAGCAACATTGATAATGATGCAAATCACTATGTTCTTGCAATAAACATCATTGCATGCATATATTGTATTATATCATGATTACAGTGATTTTTGAGCCGTGCAATAGTTTGTACTATTGCACGGCATGAAACAAACCTGTGTGATATCATGATATAAAACAAATATTGAATGCCTATGCACGTGCAATAGTAGACAAATATTGAATGCCTGAGAGTGCAATAGTACAAAATATATCATGAGGTCAAATTTTGACTTTTCTATTTCACGAGGCCTGGCCGAGTGAAATGGATCAGTCCAAATTTAACTGAATGATATATTTGTACTATTGCACGAGCATAGGCATTCAATATTTGTTTTATATCATGATATCACAAAGATTTGTTTCATGCCGTGCAATGGAAAAAAATTATTGCACGGCTCAAATCACTGCAATCATGATATAATTTGTACTATTGCACTCTCAGGCATTCAATATTTGTATACTAATTCACACAAATTTCACTACAATATACCAAGGACACACTAAATTCTGCCCTTTAAAGTAAAAAAGCATTACGTGCTTTTATAAATCATACCAGCTACTATTCCTATAAGCCTGCAATTTCACTTCAATCCACTCCCATGCTAAAAGGTTGTATATACACATGTTTGATATAGTAGATACTGCCTTTAGTTGTGCAAGAGAATTGGTCATCTGCTCATTTAAGCAGGATTTTTCCAAGAGAAAAGGAAGTGACTTAAATTACATCTGCAATCCACATACTGCGTTTTTACTTTGTAGGACATACTTGTAGTGAGAGATGGAAATACTACCTTAAATTTCACGCTAAACCATAATTTTGGGGTCACCTCAAAAAATTGCCCTATAACCAAGGATTTTGCCTTATTTCATAGTCTTAAAAGGATTGCAAAAGTCAAACCACATTTGATCCTATGTGTAGAAAAGCACCTTTTTTCCATTTTTACTTACAAGCATGATATCCAGTGAATACAAATTAAGGCCTAAAAAAAATGTTGATTGCCGTAATCCAAACGACCCTATTTTTACCACCGACTATAAATATTTTTTTTTTTGAGCATGGTACAAAACCTCCAAATTCATGGGGGCCCCAGATATGGCTTGCAGGACATTCAAAATGACAAATAAAAGATGTACATGTTACAGAAAAAGTGAAGATGTTTTTTGTATATGTATCCTATATTTTGTGTTCTGGTATGTGAAACATAGACTTGAAAAATAAAAAATGAAAATATTTATACAAAAATCTGACCCACCTACCCTATTTTTTTTCTATGTTACGTCAATCAAAAAAAAAATTTTAGGCCTAAATCAAGTACTTACTTATACTCATTGGTTCCCGAGTCCTCACTTAATCCAATCCAGTATGATGGCACAATAACTTGAGCCTAAAAATACAAAGTTGCACAAATGGTTTTGTAGATTACAAACGGTCTCATCTATACCAACACTCATAATTATAATCTTAAGACCTTAAAATAGAAAGTTGCACAAATGATTTGTAGATTACAAACGGTCTCATCTATACCAATACTCATACCCATTACAATCTATAGATCTTGGGCTACATCATGAGTTTTTAGAATTCAATAGTCTTATCTACTTGAACACCATTCATTTCCTTGGGCAAGAAACTTTACTCTACTTGCTCCGTGGTTCGAAAGTCACGAAAAGCCATTGGTCCCCTGTACGAATAGACTCCTTAATGGGGTATGCATGTCATGCAAGTACTGTGTATAATAGATTGATTGATTGGTTGATTCTATGCCATCCCCTTATTGGAATCATTCTTTAGTTTTGTCACTTTCTTGTTTTACTGTCCGTTTGGTTCTAGACCTGTCTGCTTCAAATGCATAATCTTTCTGATGCTCTTGGGCAACATGCTCAACTACAAGATTACCACTATGCAGGAGGAAAATTATACAAGCTGACAAAATCCTCACAATGTCGGGTTTGCAAAATGGATTTTCTCAATATTTTCAACAATAGAATGAAATAACCTTTGAGAACTGTATCTGATGTGACTAGGTTTTGAGAAAACCAGCACCATTTCCATTCCAAATATTTATTAGGACATGCATGATCACCATGAAGGTATCTTTGTTTAAAAGGTGGAAACACCACAGGCTCTCATGGCCTAGATTTCTAATATAACTAATTTCATTAACTTACAATAGACATCATGAAGTTATGCTCCGATGTGCTGTGGACAGAAGCCAAGTAACCACCCTTAGAATTGCACCATTTGTTAGCATTCTTCCAACTTTGTATTCCATTTCCAATCGCTGGGCTCACGTAATAGCAATAAGGATAGTTATAATACCACTCGGGATCTGTGGGGCACATCACAGTAGTAGGCTTGGGCGATGTGGGTTCTTGTGGAACACCTATAGAGAAATAAAACAAAATTGTTAAACATTTTTCTTGTTAATGTGTCAATTTTTTGATCACTGCAGGACTAAGCACATGTCACCAATGTGAATGGGCTCTTATATAACTAACTGGTATATTTCTACATTTTTATCAAATGCCTAAAACATTTGAAGCAAAAACAAACTATTAAAGAAACAGGGACTACTGTACAGCAAGACACTTCTGAATAGTGCTATGAGGATATATCAAGGTATTAGCAAAGTTAGGCACTACGGGCAAAAAATCTTTTTGTTTTGGTCGACCCTTAACTAAAGTCAGTGGTTTTCAAAAGATATTTAGTAGATTTACAAGCAAATTGTGTTGTATTTTATCAAAAAAGGACCTTTCAGCAGGTATTTTATTGCTCTGGGGTTCTTTTTGTGGACCTTTCTGGGTTTTTGTGGACCTTTTTTGTACATTGTCTAATTTGGGGGGCACGATGGCCCTGGCATCCCCCCCCCCTTGATACGGGCCTGGGCTTACACACTTACTTTTTAGGTTTCTTGCACACATAACCAGCCGTAGCATCACACGCCTCATTGTTCCATTTTCCATAACTATCTGGATAGAGTTCTACGCAATCCTGAGCTTGGCCAGCTACGGCACCAGAAGGCGGCTTACGCACTTACTTTTAGGTTTCTTGCAGACATAACCAGCAGTAGCATCACACGCCTCATTGTTCCATTTCCCATAACTATCTGGATAGAGTTCTGCGCAATCCTGAGCTTGGCCAGCAACGGCACCAGAAGGCGGCTTACACACTTACTTTTAGGTTTCTTGCAGACATAACCAGCAGTAGCATCACACGCCTCATCGTTCCATTTTCCATAACTATCTGGATAGAGTTCTACGCAATCCTGACCTTGGCCGGCAACGGCACCAGAAGGCGGCTTACACACTTACTTTTAGGTTTCTTGCAGACATAACCAGCAGTAGCATCACATGCCTCATCATTCCATTTTCCATAACTATCTGGATAGAGTTCTACGCAATCCTGAGCTTGGCCGGCAACGGCACCAGAAGGCTCCCCATTGGCCCAGTTCACGTAATCGACAGGTGTTCCATCAGTGTGCTCAAATTGATCTGCAACACAAAGATCACAACGATTGCATTATCAGGAATATCACATTGATGTTTTTAAATTTCTAGTTTTGGTGTTTTATGGAAAAGTATTCACTTAAATATGGCACCACTATTTCACTGATTGGTCATTCTTTAGCATTAATAAGGCCTAAAAAAATTGTTTGATTGGCGTAACATAGAAACAACAGATGGCAGTGTTACATAATTGGTTGTTGATCAGTGGTGGGATGATTTTGAACAAACGCGCACGCATGGTATCTAAGCGTGAGATTTGTGCCTTATACGCAAATGCAATGCGCGCACTTGTTATATTTATGCATTGTCTTCCCAATAAGCGCCGTAAGCACTAAAAAACACGAAAGAAAAAATGGTGAAATAGTAACCTTTACGTGTGTTTTTCTATACCATAAAATGATGATTTGCGAAATTTTTGCTACCTACAGAATTTTTTTAATGTTTGGCTGGTTAATTGTGAATGTCAAGTCAATTGGATGTCAAATCAAGAAAAAATATAGGGTCCCCAATTGTTTTAAAAAGATAGCTGGAGAATGAAATTACATGGGTAAAATCTAAAAAGCAATTTTCATCATCGGAAATGTCAAAATTCAATTTTCTAACACTGAACAGATAAAAAAGGTTAATTATGTCAAGCAACTTAACGATTGAGTTTAGTTAACGTCCATTGAAAGAAAAATGACGCCATCATATATGACTTCATAGCGTGCATAGATGGTCGGTGACCCCAACACACATTTAAATTAACAAGGAATGATAAAAAATCAGAAAAAAAGATGCCACTGTAAAGTACGGAATGCTATTTATTTATAAATGCCAGATGTGTGGCTGAAGGCACTCAGTAAATTGATAAAACACATGTAGATGCAGTAATAGGGTATTTTGCAGGGACAGGTTGTGATCAAAGTGATTTCTAAACTTACCATCGAATCCTCTGATCATGTCAATCCAGATACTCCTCAAGCCAACTGAAGTGAAAGCATTGGCCCTGATAAACTCATTCTCTTGTTTGCTATGGATACTGGCCAGCTGAGCTCCAGCTTGCTCGCAATCGTACTCGGCTTCGACACGGGAGGCATAGGTACTGGTGATGTCAAACTTGTAGCAATGGGAACCAAAGGCAAGCCAACCTTGATCACATGTGCCTTCTCCTGGCATCACAGTGGTCGGTGGGATAGCTGGATTGTTAAAACAAAATGAAACAATAAAAAACATGAATATCATGTATTTGTGCCTGGACATTACTTTGTGGCTATATGGGTGTGAATTCTGATAATGTGTGCCATATGGTGAGTGTTACTAGCTTAAATCAAAGCTTGATGTTAGCGCTTTGTATAGCTATCATTGATCTGTCTTGCACATAGGATAAAGCGTTTCACTACAACATGGGATGATATACATTACCTTGTCCCATCTCCCACTACTTTTAGTAATGGTATATTCCCTATTGCTAAGCAAAGCGTCATTTACCATTAGATTTATTACTCCAATGGGTCTGTTGCATGCTTATTTCAAGCCTTGCCCAAGTAGTTTGTTAACTATTTTTAACTATAGGTGTGTTTCCATGACAGGTTCTCTTTCGAAAGGTACTCACTTTCAAAAGTGAACTCGTAGTTGAGTGACCGTCGAAACACACTAGTAGGTAATCACTTTAGAAAGGAATGCACGTCAACTGCAAGTTTTCATCCATAAGAAATCTTATGGTTGACTCGCACTTGACGACTTACCTTCGAAAGTGAGCACCTGTGGAAACAACTTGCAGTTGAGCGCAACCTTGGATATCCACGTTAGTGCGTTCAGCGTTATACGCAGCGGGATAGCGCATTGAAAAAAATTGACTTTATTCTCGCAATAGAATGCCTCAAATTTGTGACTAAGAATGAGCTGTGGGGGCGCCCATTACTCATAATAATGTACATATCCATACATTATGAGACGATACAAGCAAAACAATAAATCTTATCGTTTATTCTCAAATTCACTAACACTGACCTGTGGAGTCTTTGCATATAGGATAGTGCATTTCACTACATGGGACATTGTCCCATCTTCCATTGCTCTTGATGATAACACATTGTTCACCATTCCTCAAGCTTGGTTCATTGTTAGCCCAATCTGTGTAGTAAACTGGCCAACCATCTAGCCACTTGAAACGACCATCACTCTGAAATAGTTACAAGTTAAAATCAATTAACAGATATATATAGAAATTTGTCATGAGCCACTTACAGGTATGAATGCAATTCAGTCACATCTTGGTTACTAAAAGTGTTTTTGAGTCACCCACATTGTAGTATTTTGCTATAAGATATATGTACACTCATTAGTTTTATCTTATTAAGGGCCCTGTCAACGCTTTAGTTTTCAGAAATGGTTTTTGCTCTGTAACTCTGCAATGGATGATTAAATCCAAATAAAAGTATATATTTCTAGAACTTGAAGCAGATTTGCATACTGAACATGATGGTGATATCATGTTTGGACCAAAATGTGTAATGTTGGTCATTAAGGTCCAAAAATCATGTTTTCTCCCAAAATTTAACGGGAAACTAAAACTAACTAACTAAATTTGGCTCCAGTGACATTTCGAACAAATTTACTTTTTAGAATCTAGAAAGCAATATCTAGGAAATCATATATCAAATTATTTTGATTGACACCAGTCTTGAAACATGATACACAACCTTTGTATCTATTTTTGCCTGAAGTGCAAAAGGCTCAATAGCAATGGACAGTCACTTTTTCTTGACAAGTAAAAAGAATTAGGATAAGAAAAAGTACCCTCCTTTGCTGAGTTGGGTGTTTTTGAAAAGAAACCATAATTTCCCTGAGAATGTAAGATTTTGGATCCAGATATCTCCAATGGGGCATCAAGGAGGCATACTACATTGCAGCTCTGGAGCCCGGAGACCTAAATCAAGACAAGGGCAGATATAGCTTATCTCCAATTTATTCATCGGTCATCAAGTTATGTGATCATAGGTCACATGACATGACTTCCCACTTCACATCAGTTTTGAGGGAGTCCTTGCGGATGCAGAACGAAAATTCAAGTAAGTCTAAAGAACTGTTTTAAATTCATTTACCAAAAGCCTACCTATCTACCTACCCTAAAAGTACACTAACAGTTGGTAAGATGAGGAGAAGCATACAAACTTAAGTGTTAGGCCTAATAAATGATGCCAATCTGCAACAAACGTTGAACTTTTATTTTGAGAGAACAGAGCGCAATGGTGAGCAAACGTTACAATAATATTATGGAGTAGACCATTGGCTTTTACAGGATTTTTGTTTTGTTTTAATTGGATCTCTGCAATCAAAAGTTATTGCACATTTTGTAAAGACCCAAACAATCTTGATGGTCTGATTTGTTAATCTGTAAAGATTCATCTCTGGTGACGTCATTAGGCACACGTTTGATGGAAATTGCTCAAAACATCACATGATTAGGAGAAGCATCCCTTGAACCCATTTCATGACATAAGGACTCAATTTAATAATGATCTGCTGATATTGAGCAGGTTATTGCGTCTGGTTTAGTCAACCTGTTGCATCCCCTTGACGGGCCAGATTCACTTACTAGAGTTCTGAAACTCCTTTGTCTTCAGTTTTCTTCTCTGGTTTCGGTTTAAGACTTATTATTGGTTGACATCTTTCATTAAAGTCCTTTTTTTTTTCTCAACTCTTTTGGTAGAAATTGTATCCTAAACTACCAGAAGTAACAGATTCAAGGAATATGAGGGTAGTAGGCAGATCCATACTTTAATTGAAAATTTTGACCTATTTAAGTTAAAAATGAACTTAAAATATCACTTAATGTTAGGTACAGGTCTGGTAAGATTGGTTTGGATTGATTGTGCTCTAATTGGTTGCAGAATTGTCTTTATTGCAAGTTTGCATATATTTAGTTGGATGTCTAAACTTACAAATCGGACCAAAGTAGATTTAAAGGGCTTTCTTAAATTCTTCATATCTTTGGACCGAAGTGGTAAAATGAAACGGGACAAGAAGCTTGTTGTAGAGTAATTACTCCACTTTTGAAAAACATTTATTACGATGATTTAATCTTTTGGCAACTAATTTTTAATATTTTGTATTTGCTTGTTACATTAATATTGGGACAAGCTGTATGTTAAAGGGTCCTGTCAACCCTTCATTTTCAGAAATGATTTTTGCTCTGTAACTCAGCAACGAATATTTGAATCCATATAAAAGTATACATTTCTAGAAGTGAATTTGCATACTGAACATGCTCGTAAGGTCATTTTTGGACCAAAATGTGAAATGTCCAAAAAAGGTCCAAAAATCATGTTTTGGTCCCAAAAATTACGAGAAAGCTAACTACACCACTTCCCTTTGGTAAAATTTTGAACTGTTTTAACTTTTAGAATCTAGAAAGCAATATAGGAACGCTTTTTTTCAAAAATTGTGGCAGCGGTGGGATTTTTAACATTTTTGGACCAATTTTTGACAATATCTCAAAAACTAAGAAAAAAAAATCAAAATTTTGAAAAAAGAGTTCCTAGATATTGCTTTGTAGATTCTAAAAAGTAAAATGGTTTGAAATTTCACCAAAAAAAAATTAGTTAGTTTACCCATAAAATTTTGGGCCAAAAAAACATGATTTTTGGACCTAGGGCCAAAATGACCTCACCATCATGTTCAGTATGCATATCCGCTTCTAGAAATATATACTTTTATTTGTATTTAATCATCCGTTGCTGAGTTAAAGAGCATGAAACATTTCAGAAAACGAAGGGTTGACAGGGCCCTTAATACAACTTACCGTGTCATCAAAGAGGCCAATCCACAACTGCTCCCCGCCATATTTTGCCACCATTGTCTCGATAAAAGCTTCTTGGTATCCATCCACGATGCTTGCCAGGACCGAGCCATCATTTTCACAGTATCTTTTAGCATCAGTGAAGGTCATCAATGTCGGGTTGACCTTGAAGCAGTCAGCGCCATATTTGAAATAGCTCGACTTAATACATACTTCGTTACCAATTGGAATATCTGGGTAGATTGGATCTGCAAGAAATAATAGCAATTGTGTTTAATCAAGAAGAAGTTGAGGAAGGAATTTGGTTAGTTCTGATGATGGTGTTAATGTTATGCAAATGGTTGCATATTGATAGTTATTTTTTAATATTTTTGTATATGTTTTGTCAAAAATTGATGTTCTGTTCGTTAAAATGATTACGAAATTACCACTGCAATTGTCTTTAAGACAAATTGATTTCAATAGCACTTTTTTAGTATTAAAAAGGAATTGCCATGCAATTAAAAGATCATTTTATTTACCCTTTTTGATTCAACTAATTCACAAATCTTCATATCTCCACATTGGACACTTACTAGGTTGAACTTCACATAGGAAAGCATGAGGCTTGTCACAAGCTATATCGTTCCATCTACCGGGATGATCTGCGTCGTTAGTCATTACGGCACAATCACTCCGTGACTGAAAAGTAAAGCAATGAGGCCAAATGTGGTCAAGCAGAACGCTTTTGTGAGAACGCTTTCGAAATTATGCTCCTGGAGCAGCTGCTCCCGAAGAAGTATCTAATACATATTGTCTTGCAAAATGGCATTGATAAAGAACCAAGTAACTAGATGTAAATCTAATACATGGAGCATGTATTAGATACATCTAGTTACTTGCATCTTTTCAATGCCATTTTGCAAGACAATATTTAAACATGATACTGCTCCCAGAGCAGCTGCTCCGGGAGCTCTGGGAGCAACTGTTCCAGGAGCATAATAGAACATAGTAGGATTTCTGAACCGTTAAGATAGTTCCAGAGTAACTGTCGTTGCGGCAGACGACCAAGCTTGTATTTGCTTCGACGACCAAGCATTTGCAAATTCATTGTTTGTAATGTAGCACGACACATTTGCATATTGCCCCGATGGTCTGCCGCCAAAAAAGCTGAATTTATTTCAACTCAAAATATTGTGTTGTTGCGACCATCTCGACAGGGTAATCGATATATCAGCTTCTTGTGCTTGATGGAAAAATTTCCAGATGCGACAAGGTCAAGTTTGCGCACTTGAAATTTGTTACGTCACGCTGGTTGTATGACCACCACGATAGACACTCTGAATCCAGCTTTAGGTAGTGTGTTCAAGCCCTTTTACAGTCAACATGTACTTTTTATAGCCTTGAATTTTTTTATTAACCCAGCACATTTGGCAGCTGTTAGAAAATATTATGGTTTTAACTCTTTCACTCCGTAATAAAATTTTAACAATCTGTCCTATTTGGACGGCAAGCCGCTCAGAGCGGCTCACTGACACCTCACTTTATGATAGCATATGATAATTGTAGTGCGCCAGGGTTACTCTTTGTATTAACTGCTTGCTGGCGAATTTTCAACCAATTTGGGCTTGTAGTTTTATTTTTAGAGCAATTTGAACAAATTGCGTCAAATTATAAATTCCAGCCAATCGTGCACGCATACCAAAAATATGCCATGCCAATGCTCCACCTTGACCACGAGGTATTGAAATAGCTTGGTAAACTAATGTGAACTTTCCTGAAAGGTTTTATAGCAAATAGTTGTTGCTAACCCCAAAAGACAATTTGAGCACAAGAATTTGATATTTTTATTTATCCAGCAGAAAAATAAAGAAGTAAAAAGTGTAGAGCTAACTACTTGTCACCATGGTCTGTTCGAAGGTGTTTTTATGTAAGCCATGTTTCAAGTGGTTAAGAAGCACCCTATGGGAAATCCAAGCAACCATGACATCACAAGGAGAGGAAAGGCATTTATGAAATTATATTTGTGCCTAGTAAAATGATACAGCACTAGCAGACACTTAATGTTAATAATTACTTTCATATTTATAGCAATTTGAGCTCTAGTATGCATGTTATGTTTTGCACCAACCATTTTGATACAACCAATACATACCCCATCTGGTAATACGATCTGGCCATCAGGCTGGCCTGGAAGCCAGTTGGTATAATCCAGTGTGGAGCCATCAACCCAGTGATATTTGCCCTCCTGACCTATGTCTGATAAACCAATCCAGACATCAGCCTGGGTGTAGTATAAATATGCAGTCAACTCAGCTGGAAGGAAGAAAAAATTACTTTGCATGAGTGGAGCAGCAATTATAAGAATTTTTTGGAACCATAAGGCATTGGAGCACAATAAGGCCACAACTTTGTGCAGCCGGCCGTAACCTGGTACAGATTTTCCAAGAAGGCGGGCTTGGAGCACAATAAGGCCACAACTTTGTGCAGCCGGCCGCAACCTGGTACAGATTTTCCAAGAAGGCGGGCGTAGGCTTGATTTTGCACTTTTAGATCATTGTAAAATATTCGTTACATTAGGTGCATAATCAAGCCTACGGTTGCCCTCTTGGACAATCAAGGCTGTGGCCAGGTTGTGGCCGGCTGCAAAAAGTTGGGGTTTAATTGTGCTCCAACGCCTAAAAGAAACAGGTTATCAAGAAATGTTTTACAAAGTTAGCAATTTTGGGAAAAAACATATCTACAAGTAGCTATTTTCCCATCACACTGTTTAAAGTACAGAAGGCTGGGGAAAATATGATAATGTCTATCTAAACTATGCCATATTCCCCTAGGCTTGTCTATCTAAACTATGTCGTATTCCCCTTAGGCTCAACATATGGACCAATATCATAATCCATGTGTAAGCTTTCTGTGAATAGTCCCCAATATAGCTCCTGCAGCAAATGCAGCTAGCACACTAGTACACTCGATCTTGGTAGTCTACTATGGAATTGTCATTTACGATTTAAGAATGATAATGCCAAATGCCCATATATCACCAACAATAGTCGTGTTCCCCAGGGCTCACTATTTGGACCACTATTACATACTTACACTGTGCAATCCTACTGTGAACAGTTCCCAATATAGCTCCTGCAGCCAAAGCAGCACACTGGGTCCTAGCAGTCTGCCAATTTACCCACTTGGACATATCGTTGCCGCCCTCCATATGATAACACCTGTTGTCAAGTTTGAGCCAAACACTGGATGGGCATCCTCCTTGCGCAGGAGTGGTAGGCTCATGGGTAACAGGTTCAGTATTGCCAGAATCTTTCTTACATATAAAGGTCTGTCGAATTCCACAGTTTTGATCGTCCCAGTTTCCAGTACCTGTAATAAATAGAATCAAGATGTTATAGTATTATAGTTTGTATGCACTGGCTAATTGATTGTAGTATATAAATACAACTTGGTTTGACGGAAAGTAATGCAAAATACTGTTCTCAAGTGTTTGATGATTGAGATCGCCTCAGAGGGCAGCTGAGGGAGGTAGTCTTGATCATCCAACACCGAGGGACAGTATTTTGCAATACGTCTCCAAACGAAACATATAATTGTTTTACTACAATCAAAAAAATTGCTATTTAGCTTGGAAATAAATCAATAATAAGTCAAAAAATGCAGTGTTTTACAATTAATCATATATAGTAGAACCATAATGGAAGTTCTTACTTCATGTGTTGTAAAACACACATGGGCAGCACATAAACTTACACCCACACTGCTGCATTCGAGTGTCAACATACTCGTGGGAAAATAATCAAAACTACCTTTTACACGTCTCCACAATGCTATTTGGCCAATCACAAAAGTTATATCAACTTCAAATATTCATGAGATGTAGTAAATTATAGGTATCATAATGAAGTCACCTACTTGCGTCAACCCGTGTATCAACACATTGCTCTTCACCATTGTAAAAATCTGGTTTTCCTGGTATCCAATTTGAATAGTCATAAGGAGTACCATCTGACCATCTGTAAAATCATAACAACAAAATGTTATAAAATAAGGCGTGGCACGAGGAATGAGCACTATTAGTTACCCCCTGCTTGTTCACAAAATACAGGAAAATATCTAGGGCAGATGTTCTCAACTAGCGGTGCAGACATCAAATTTGGCACTTTGATTGCCACAAATTGGCACTTTGCTCTCTCAAAAAACAAAGAAACACATTACCAATACACTGAAAAATTGATGCATGTGTGCTTTAGCCTACAATTTTCTCATTTATATGGTCCATTGCAAGATCTAGTTGAGCGGTCTCGTCCAATTTTCCAAGAGGCCATCAGTCCGAGTGGAATATGGCACCAGACCCTAGCAGACTGGACCCTAGATATTTCCCATATTTTATAAGAACAAGCAGGGAAACAATTTTATCCTTTCAAGTGTACAAGATTTGAAATCTCATTGGTAAACCTACCATCAAAAAACAAAAGAGTTATTACATAATCTTGTAAGCAAAACATTAAAAACCCAGAGTAACATCTGTCCGTGCACTTGTTTGGATATACGTGTATTGATCTGAGCTTGCACGCTCGCGTTGAGACCACTGCTTAAATGCTGCCTTACATACCCAAAACATTCTTACATAGCAGCTTAAACAACACACACACAAACACATTATAGTTCAATGAATAACTTGCAGTATTGAGGTTTGTGTAGGAGTCATGGAATATGAGATATATTCAGGGCTTGGTATATTTTTATTTCTGAATGAATACAGGTTTTGTCTATTAAAAATATGCGTGACCGATGAGATTACAGAAATCATGTACACTAAAGGATAATATGTTAAGCCAAGTAACAAAAATAACCAGTTGATCGTCCAGACTTTTCCGAAAAGTTGGTGAGGGAGGACCTTATTATTTGTTGTTTTTTCCAAGATGGCCACCATAACATATTTGAAAATGATATTATGGTATTTTTTAGGTTATTAAAGTGCAATGAAGATCCTGTCCACTTGTCAATACCAATTTTTGTGTTTTGTTGATTTTTTTTTGTTATGTTTTGAGGATTTTAAAAAAATAACAAAAAAAATGGGTGCGGCATCCAAAATCGGAGAAACTGGTTATTTTTGTTACTTGGCCTTACTATATTACAAGGCATGATATGAGGAGTGAAATGATACATGATGTAATACAGTGACATGGTCTATGACACATGATCCGTCACAATTAGAACCCATATGTATGAGGAAGTCGGATTACATCTTTGGCATGTAAGTTAAAGGGGCAATTCATGATCCACTTTTCATCCTGATGGCCACCTCTATCAAAATTTAGGGTTTTTAGCTAATAAGAATACTTGATTGGTATGTGTTACAAACCCAAAACCATTCTTTTAAATGTGCTTTTATTTTGAGAAACCGAGAATTTTGTGTTATTTTCTATTTACTGTCAGGGTCCCGACAGTAATTACATCACAGTAGCCTATGGAAATTTTTAAAATAATAAATGGTTTTAACAAAAAGGAGGAAAGTGACTTGCATTGATTGGTAATATTACAACCTGGAGAGTTTCTGATGCTATTCAGAATGTCAACTTGATGTTGCCTTTTTGTCCTTAGTAAAACAAACAAGAGGAAGAAAATAATGGGGAGCAAAGTTGTAATATTACCAATGCAAGTCACCTTCCTCCTTCCTTGTTTTTGATGCCACCCCCTTGTGCATCAGTGAGCATCAGCTCCATAGCCATTCACTTTCTCACACCCGATCATCGTGTCTATAGCCATTTCGGGCAAGGTTATTGACACGATCATTGTGTCTTTAGCCATTTTGGGCAAGGTTATTGACACGATCATCGTGTCTTAGGCGAGACTATATCGTATCAATATCCTCGGCCTTTACTTAATTGTAACCCACACTGCATTAATGGCATTAATGTAGACAGTAACAGAGACTTATTCACTGAAGATACTTACTCAAATATTCCGCTTCCAAAGTTGGCATCTTTCAGACCAATCCAATATTCATTGACCAGTTGTTCACGTAGCTGAAAACACATACAAAACAAAAAGAAATTGAACTTGTATACTTAACTGTTGAAAAACTGACTGGTACATGATTTTGTTTATCCCTTTCCAGTGTAGCGGCCATTTTTAAGGAATAATATACAAATATTGACTGCTTTGAGGGGCATGGTTTAAATTATATTCCCGAGGTGATCTCAAAACCATGAATATGCCCGAAGCGAAGCTGAGGGCATATTCATGGTTTTGAGATTACCGAGGGGAAATAATTTTAACCATACCCTGAACAAAAAGCAGTCAATATTCGTTTTATATACCGAATATATATATTTTTGTCCTCTGGTTGGTTAAAAGAACCATTTTAGCACTAAAAGCGCATGATGATAGTTTACGATATTTGTTTCTCCTTTCAGTGCTGACTGCGTCGTATTGTGCGCACAAGATAACTAGCTCACGCACTGCAGCGCGTGTTTGACCATCATGCTTAAGGTCGCGCGCGTAAAGCTCGAGTTACACGACGCAAAATACATTGAGCGGGCATAGTGAATGCTATGCCCCGGGCATAGTAAATTTATAGGGCATAGTTCAATCAAGGCCCTCACTTTTAACCAATCAGAGGACTGGAATCTATATATGAGGTATATAATCTTTGCTACATCACATGGTTGGCAAACTACATGCCAAATTTCACCATAATATATTTTGCTTTGCCTGATGCCCTCTTCAATCTTTGTGCTATTCTGTTAGACACACTAGCCTGATGTCAGACTAGAATCCTGTCTTCTGATTGGTCAATTGAGGCTGTTTCATGTTACTCCCTGGCGTGAAATATTGCATTGGAGGTGAATGACAAAGTCTACAAAATTGATCTTTGCAGCTCCCTGGCATGAAACATTGCATTGGAGTTGAAAGACAAAGGCTACATAAATTGATCTTTGCAGCTAAATTATTTTTATATCAACCCCTTTCTTTGATATATTGTGCATAAATATGTCCTTCAACTTCATTGTAAGAAAAATTTAATGATTCAGAGCGGAAACATACAATATTTTGGAAAAATTGGTTCACATAGACATCGCACAGTAAGTTTCACGCCGGTAACAATGAATGAGTAAGCCAAATTCAACAACTGCCTCCGACAGAATAGCCCAGAGCAAACATCTGGGGGTCAGAGCACACCAGCTCAATGTATTAGGCCGAAAAATATATATATTGTGTTGCCCTCAAGTGGAATTTCTGACAAATTAAGTCGGTCGGTCAAAAAAAATTTTAAATATTTTTTTTTAAACACCTAAAGTACCCAATTTGGGTGCATTTTCAAAATATTTTCTCAAAAAAATCCCAATCTGAGCAAAATTGGGTGCTTTCCCGACCCATGCTTTACAAATTTTATTTTCTGAAGAGGGTCGGTTGCTGAGGTCAACATAACAATTTTTTTTGGCCTTATAGTCCAATGTGTTCTGTCCAACATAAATGTAAAGAGAACAAATTATGAAATTTGTGCTGTTTGTTTCCTGAACCATTTTTTTCTGGAATTGATTTTAATCCAAAAGATACTTGGTGAAGTGGAAATTGGTCACTCTTAGGCTAACAAAATGAAAGGTTACCAAAATTTGGAACAAAAAAATTGGGAAATGTTATGATTCTTGTTTATAATGGGTCTTGTGGAACCAATCATTTGTTAAACATTTTTGAGCACTTGATGACTATATAAAAGTATTCTGGAAATTTGTAAATGTTAAGATTCTTGTTTATAATGGGTCTTGTAGAACCAATCATTTGGTAAACATTTTTGAGCACTTGATGACTATATAAAAGTATTTTGTTCTAAAAGTGAATTATCACACCAAACAAGAATGATTTTTGATAAACAAGTGTTGAATTGGCAGAATTTACTATGGTTTAGAAAATAAGTTTTAAATTTTTTTTTAAATCATTTGTCATTTTCAACAGGTTTTAAAAACTATTTGTTTTAAAAAAAAATGTTTTTTGATGCTTTACTTAGATGCTTATACTTTAAATTCATTTACCAAACTATTGATAAAATCCTGTTCTCCCTGGTCATGTATTGAAGCCAGATGGCCTCCTCTTTCATGACAATAATCTTCCGCTTCATCAAAACTGAGTCGTCCATCTCCAGTGGGGTCACTCCTGTAATAACAGTACGAGTCTCTGTATACCCACTCAGGGTCAGTCGGACATGCTACAAAAAATTAATTCAGAATATTTGATATTAGAACCAAAAAAGAAACAAGTTTGTTTCTGGTATTATATATTATATTGCTGCTTTATTGACAGTTTACGAAAACTGCAAACCATTGTATACTGTAACGCTAATTTTCTAACAAATCCATCCATCAATCTAATGGTTATGTCAAACTCAACTCTTAAAAAGTTCAATACTGTATAGAATTTTTCAAAACACTTTCTGAAAATTCTTAAAGCACATTCAACTCTTTTCATCAGGTGAATTCGCAACAACAAAATATTATGACGGTGTTAAGAGTGTGAATTGCATATTAATGTAAGATTAACAAAAACTAACTTTTAATGAGAATTGTAAGACACTTTTGTATGAACATTCCTATAAAAGTTCTTTTATGAAAATCCACTTACTATTTTTAATCATAGACATTGAAGTATATAAACTCTAGACCACAGGCTAAGGTATTCAGAGCGAAAGATGGGGTCATGAGCCAATGCACTTTTATCTGTGTGTGCGTTGCTTAACATCACACAACTGCAACTGACGCAGTGTGTGCCACACGCGTGGCCAGTGTAGCGGTAAAATGGCACGTGCGTGGTGGTGTTACGATTTTAAATTTGTTGTTATTGTGAAGATACTAGAGTCTAGGCAATGCTGGTAAGATGATGCCTGTTTTGTCTTGAATATGAAAAAAGGTAAGAATTCTGTTTTTTTAATTGTGTCATAATTGTCTTGGCTGTATAGTAGTTCATTTTTGACTTATTGATGTGCAAATGTCATGCTGTAAATTCAGTAAAAAACAGAAAATTTGGTCACAAACGAGAGACAAGATGGCGGTTTTGAGAAGTATGCAAATTTTGTGAATACATTTGTGTTTTATTTTAACACAAAAGTCGCGAATTTCATTTTTGGCTAAAAATCGTCCTTTACTGAAAACACGCCAGCAAAGGAACCATCACCAAACAATTTTTTGTTGGGTTTCAATGGGGTTCTCAGTAATTTTTTTTTTTTTGCTTCAAAGGTTCAGGCTGGAGGGCTGGATTTTTAATAGTGATGTTTCGTACCGGCAGCCGATCTTGGTCTTGAAGTGGCAAATCAGCTGGTTGTATAAGTGACTAAATTGAATGGTAAAACCACATTGAGGATAAGGGAATCAATCTTGATTATAAAGGCAGGAACAGCAACAACAAGATTCTCATGAATGAAGATGAGGGGGGCCTATCAACTTAGTCACTTATACGACCAGCTGATTTTGACGTCATCAAATGATGATGTCACAACTTCAAGGCCTAGATTGGCTGCCAGTACAGTTTGAGAAAGCATCCTGAAAGGATGTGAAACGTCACTACTAAAAATAGTAAGTCAATTTTCATAAAAGAACTCTTATAGGAATGTTTATGGAAAAATCATGATGAATCTATTCAATGACTTTTGTATGAAATTTCAGAGCGTGCAAAAGATTAGGTTATCTAAACAGGTAAATGATGTCACTCAGAAAATGAGTCGAATTTGCCACAAATGTTGTAGTGGCATCTGCCACAGTGACAAGAGGTGGAGGAGGTCTTGTACACTGTGGCAGTTACAGGTCTATGTTGCAGATTAGTAATAAGAATGACTGCCACAGTGGCAAAGTGGCAATTGCCACTGCACATGGCACAGACCTGCAACAGCGTACAAAAGGCTACTCCTTCATCTATCGTCACTCTGCAACTGACAGAAAGTGACTGATGCCACTCCTATCCTGAGCGGCATATTTTTTCTTTTTACTGTCTAAGTTCTTTTTTTTTTTGGTTATAATGTATATTGCTATGAATGATAGAGTCTTGATTGGAGAATATTTCACTTTTTTCCAATCTCAGATTCCCGATTCAATTGTCAAATAATCGGCCCGATCCGATACCGATCCCGATTTTGTTATGAAGTTACTTAAACTCTCAACAGAAATAAAGTGTTAAGTATCACTGGTACGTTTTCCATGAATTTGGTTATTTATTAATGTAGAAATTGAAATAATGATCAAGATTGACAATAAAAGAAATGAAATCAAGTTACTTTGTTAATAGTATGTTTAGTCCAACAAGGCAGAATGCTTGCATTTTAAACACATTTTATGGAGATTTCCAGCTACATGTTCAAGCTGTTGTGGTATTTATGGATCGGTTGGCTGAATCGATAGAGTTCTGTAATTTTTGCCAATCCCGATTCGTTACCGATCTCACAATAACTGGGCCGATTTTGGATCGGGCCGATTGAATCGACCAATCATTGCTTTTTTAACCAATACCGATTACCGATTATTTGATGAAATAGTCGACCGATACCTTTACCGATCGACCGATACCGATTAATTATTTCATGATTTGAAAACAAAACGTATCAATGCATTTCCCTTTACACAATGACTTTATGAACAGTTAATTGAAATCCTGATCGTAATGGTGTAAATATACTTGCAGTAAAATGCTGAGTTTTTACATTCTAAAGAGTTTGGTTGATTAATTGGTAAGTTGGTGTTTTTTACTGATTCAGATTCAGAACCGATAAGGCAAATATCTGTGCCGATTAATCAGTAAACAGATTAATCGGTGCAACCCTAGTGTGATATTTAAAATTTAGCGAAATGTTAATTATGATTTAATCTTTGGCAAACATAAAAAATCAGACCCTTTAATTTCACTTCAGTTATATCACAAACTTTTAGTTCCAGTACATTTTTGGCTGAATAAAAATAAATTGTGATCCAACATTTTGGATATTTCTCAACAAAACGACAAGAATGAATGAAATCCCAATGTACTCACGAGCTCCTGGTGGTGGTGGAGGGGATGGTGTGATTGGTGTCTGGCCTGCAAAAACAAATGTCAAAATATGTCAATCAAAATCAACATTTTGATATTTTATGGAATTATCAGAATCTGTGAAAAAATGTTGGCACTTAATTGGTTAATCAGTAATGCTTTCTTCAGAAGCTTGCATGGATGGATAGCCGGAATAACCATTTCTTCATTTACAAGCTCCTAAACTTTGGACCCTATAAAAACCTAATTGCCTTGCAAATAAAAATCTCATTTCCCTTGTTCATGTCACATTTCCATTTTAGCATATAGCAAGCATTATCACTCTATACTCTCTAAACCTTGATGTATGCAACAAGCAGCCAATTAACGCACATAAACCAATATGACTATACGTAGAAATAAATCAGTCCATATTTCCAAATCATAACAAAGTAACAAATCTTGCTGAACATTCAAATAACTTATGATTAATGTTTGTAAATGTGACAGCAACAAAATAATACCAAAATCATGAACGGTTATGTACAAATATTCATATGCAGTAATTTGATCTTATTATCAATCCTAATCAATCATTACCAGTCTGGTAATCAATCATTACCAGTCTCTTACACAATACAAAACCACCAGTTCCCAATGTTGTAGAATACAAAGGATATGCTATGGATCTTGTAACAGAGTCTGATTGCCTGTTGCACATGCACTTCAAGATTTATAGAGTATAACACAGCTGTCTTCAGCATAGCAGCTTCTCAAATTCCTAGCATACTATAACAAACAATATCATTCTATCCTGTCTCTTGACCATAACAGCTTCCTAAATTTCCATGGGTATGAGCTGTAACCTATCTCACCTTTAGGTATTTTACATATCCAGCTGAGTGTATTATAGCAAGCATTATCACTCTAACACAGTGTCTTCAGCATAGCCGCTTCACTTCATATTATGCCAAACAATATTATTCTATCCTGTCTCTTGACCATAACAGCTTCCTAAATTTCTGTGGGTATGAACTGTCATCATGTGAGTGCAAGAAAGTCGTATCTACAATAGCTGCCATTTGTCATAAATTTGCATTGTACATTGTATAATGTCCATTTTTTGGTCAGTGGTTCTTGAAATGATTCTTCAGGTGACGGTGTCACCTGAAGAACCATTTCAAGAGCCACTGACATATGATAGAGAAAATTTTAGGGATTTTATGCATCCTTGTGTTAGTTATTAAATAAAAATAACAAATGGCAGCCATTGCAGATACGACTTTCTTGCACTCTCATGACGAACTGTAACCTATAAATATGGATGCCTCTGGGGAAAGAATCAATTCTGCTTATGTAACCTGCTCATTTAACCTATATCTTACCTTTAGGTATTTTACATATCCAGCTGAGTGTATTATAACAAGCATTATCACTCTAAAATTGTCTTCAGCATAGCAGCTTCCCAGTGTATTATAACAAACAATATTATTCTATCCTCTATCTCTTGACCATAACAGCTTCCTAAATTTCCATAGGTATCTATCTTACCTTTAGGTATTTTACATATCCAACTGAGTGTAATATAGCAAGCATTATCATTCCATCCTCTGTCTTGGTTGACAAATGCTTCTACACATTCCTCCGTACCGCCATAGTCATTGGGCTCGCCGGGACCCCAATTGGTATAATCAAGAGGGCTGCCATCAGTCCATGTGTAACCTGAGAAAAAAGAGATGATATATCAGACAGGCTGTATTTAAAGATCAGAGTGGGTTCCAGTCTTCTCCACCATATCTCCCCAATGATCAAGAGAAGTGTTGTTGGTCCATGTGTAGAACCAAATACGAGGGGGTATTAAAAAAGTTGTAAAGATCACCCGGAAGGAAAGGAGCTTTATCGATGAATTTTTGTCAGGATGGTCACTCATCCTTGTCTACATTACTGTGCAAATTGGCATAAATGACATTTATACTTTCTATACAGGTGTCAATAGATGTCAACAACCTGCCTCTGCTAACCAGATAAACTGCATGCAGAAATCAAAGATATGTGGTGTGATGAAATCCCCGCATTTGAATGGTTACAGCCCAGTAATTCTATGATGACATGCCAAAGTTTAATGTTTGATACCATACGAAAGGTTAGGATATCCTCTTTCTATTGATACCAAAATTATGGGAATTAATCAAAAAATAACATCATAATAAAGCATGGCCGACCTTAAAATAAAGATTTTTAGCGAAATACAATGTGGATTTTTTTTTGGCTAAAACAGGACCTCCACAAAGTCGGTCTCTGGACAGTCAGTAGTAGAAATGTGTTACTTTGCACAGTGGCTATGCAGAGAGAAGTTCATATAATAAATGTATGTTCCTGGCTGTATTTCTTCCTGGTGATCTATAAAAAATTTTGATATCCCCTCGTTTATATATGTGCACAGCAATCATTTCCACACACACTCACACTTAAACCCTCATTCATTAACATAAAACTCTTACATTATTGTTACATTGCTGAGTGGATCAAGAATTACCTTCCTTGTGTTGAAGAATGCCAAACCAATTTGTAACTTGCCAGTAATCTGAATGGAGCAATTTGCCTAAAATGCAAATTGAGAAGTGTAGCTGCAAATCTAGATTTATGATTATGCATTGTGTGGAAGATTTTGAAGTTCTTTACAAGGGAGTTTGAATATCAAATGAATCTTCCAATCAGGCACTTCCATATGACATCCTTATACCCTCTGTGAAGGATACTGTTTAAGGTGTCTGGTCCATGTGTACTGGTATGCACTTGTTTTGATTTCGCAAGTGCAGCAACACGCATGCGCAATATACGCAGAATAGTGCGTAAATGTCACATTTTCTAATTTTTCGTGAAAAATAAATGGGTGACCAATTTTTATTTTGTTAATTGAAAGAACATACTATTGGGCAAATTTTGTGAAAAAATTGGCACAAAATTTCAGTGGGAAGTTTTTGAAATAACACTAAATAATGTCACTTTTGTCACATTTCCCATAGATTAAGTAGTACTAAGTTTTCCAAAAAACAGCTCCAGAAATGCTATTTCTAAACTGACTCGCATGCAAAAACAAGTCCGGTGACCCCCAATTTTTATTTCAAAAATCTGTTCTACATCAATAAAATATTATTCATGCTGATTTTTATCAGCAAATTTCAGTCAGATCTATCATGAACCAGACACCTTAAGGCACGTTCCCAGTTCATGACGGAGACGGAATGTCTTCCGACATAAGAAAGGTCTTGATACAAGAGCCATGACGAAATGTATTTTGAGTCATGATGCAAAAATATTTCGGAAAAATGCATTTTCTTCTTTGAAGTGGTCTTTATAATAATAGAGGTCCTGGCAAAACTTCTCTGCATCATTCAATCAACTATAATACATCTATCTTTGAATGACTCAAAATTTTCTGCATCATGATGCAAGACAATTACGTCAAGCCCTTTCGTATGACTCAATAGCTTTCGTCATGAATTGGTAACCGTGCCTCAGCATTGACATTGGTTTTAGATTTTGTATTGAGTTGTTAAGTTGACAAGTTAATTTTAAATTCACAATCCGTCAGTGAAGCTTTCCCAAAAAGTGTCTGGGAAAGGTTGCATTGTCAACAAATTTGACCATTATGCCTAAAAAATTGTTGTGTTACCCTTTTCTAACCAACCCTAAATCCGGCAAAAGTCGGGTTGGATTTTTTTACCATTTTTTTTCTGTTAAACTCACCATTTCTAGCACAGAATCTCGCAATAAATATGTTAAATTAAAGAATCTTTGGTGTCATGTCAGAAATACCTAAAAAATGATCTTGCTATGTCATCATATGACTACAACATGCATTGGTTTTATAGATTTTAAATGTCAAAATCTCCTTCATGAAAAGTAATAAAAAAAGAATTCTGATCGACCTGACTTTAAATTTTTCCCCAAAAGGGCAACAAAAACTATTTTTTGGCCTTAAATCTTGCCCTACCTCCTTCCACAGCCAAGTCATTCAATCCAATCCAATAGGCCTTTTGATCGGTAGGGTCTCTGTAAAAGAAAAATGATTCATGTATGACTTGATCTTTATGCATTCTAGAAAGAGATTGGTTGGCCTATTTCATTCAAATTACCTTTGGATGGCGGCTTTATGTTCTGACTGCTTAGACCTACAAGGATATAACTCTTTATAAAATTATAAATGTTTTGCTTTTTTGGTGTGAAAGTTAAGCACTTGATTAATCATACCTGGCCACATGCATATATGAGCGGAAAGTCGCGATTGAAGATTTTCAATAAATTGCTGCCAAAGTAAAAATATGGTGAAAAGATGAAATTTTGTTTTTTTGACATAAAACGTCACACGTAAGTGTTAATCTATACCTCGCGTTTTGAAGGTCAATTATGCAGGTAAGTGCAATTATTCACGGGTAATTGATTGCGTTTTGCTATCATACACTATAGTATTCAGTAACTTTAAAATCGATTTGCGACAATTTTCTACTGCCAGATTTTGAGTGGACTGCCTTTTATTTCGATCTCTAAATGAAGATTGCAGACCTAAAGAAAATATGACATATTATATATCATTCGAAAGCTGAGTATATAGAGAATTAAAATATGCCATAAACTCAATTTTGAAAATCGTGACTTTCCGCTCATTATGCCAGAGCACAACACATATGTGAGATGCAAGCAGGGCCTCGAATCGTGGCCGTGCCGTTCCCAGAAATAATGAAGTCCCAGAAAAAAAAATATACGGTAAGCTTTTAAAAACAAAATAATATGAAGTCAAAAAATCATAATAATAAAAATCACGAAAAATTCTGACGATTGATGAAAAATCTGGAAATATTGAATGATGAAATGCAAATAATTGAGCCAACTTTTGGGGTTAATGTCAAATTACTGTAAAAACAAGTGAGTTTTTCATAAATCTCAAAGAAAATATCTCATCAGCACAAAAAAATTCCCAGAAAGGATTGTTTTTTTCTATACCATGGGTGCAAGCACCATTTAACTTGTCAAATTTGAATATAAAAGTTACTATTTCATTTTTTAAATATGTCAATTTTCCTCTTTCAATTTTGGTATGTTGGAATATTAAAGAAACCCTTTTATCAACTGCATTAATCACAGACATTCATGGCAATTGCCTCTAAAAACTTTGCATAGTAAATCATGTAAATTTGCAGGAAAAATGTAGCTTTTGTATCTGTTGTATCTCAAAAAAAACATCAAACTACTCATTTAATTTAAGATTTGTTATCAACAACAAAAAAACACCTAATATCTATTCTCAGAAGAAACTGTGTATATTTTACCCTTTGCAACTTACAGTGGTATATATGTGTCCGATATATATTGTTCCTCCCCAGGTCCATGATAGCTGGCAAGATCTCCTCCTTTTGCAAGACAATTAGCTCTGGCATCATCCCAACTCAGACCAGTGTCATATATTCCTTCACCATTTGCTCTGATTTCATTGACCTGTAAGGTGGAAATATAGAGCATACGCACATTTAGGTATTCAAACACGCCACAGAGTTGTTTATCGCGAATCAACGCCATCCGAGCGTGATAAAAGTACACCGACGCATCGGATGCAGAGTTGTTGATTCGTGATGAACAACTCTGTGGCGTGTTTGAATACCTTTCAACAACAAATTCTTCCTGAAAACGGATGAATTAAATTCTAAATGTTTTCAATTTAACAGATTGACCTACTCATCTTCATAAAAATGTTTAGCATATCTGAAGCAAAGTGCTAACTTCACTACAAAATCCATGTACAACATCGAGCATTGCATCACCGTCATACTGGAATATTTCAGCTGTAATCACAACATGTTCCAGTCCAGCAGCCTTGTTGGTCTTCATTTGAAAAATGGCCAAATGTGTCTCTTCTCTAGTTGGTGAATTAGTCTCAATTTTGGGATCTTGATCAGCAGGACAGGAAAGTCCTGATGAAAAATGACCACTGTTGTTGTTGACCTGGGAGCTAAAATATTCCTTCGATTCAGCAAGTGGTTCTTTGTTGCTAGTTGGTGAAGTGCTATCTCTTTTTTTGAATATAACAGTGGATATCCTGCCTTTGCCAGAGAGCTCATGTGGTTATTTTCCAGCTGGTAGTCACCCTTGGTGTCGGCCAGCTTCCGATCATTCAACCAACGTTGACATTTCAACTTCCAGGTGGAAAAGTGAAAAAATCCAACCTGTAAATCTATGGTCTTGGCACAAAAAATACAACAAGACAGTGCTGACTTACTCTTAAAATAAAAAATCTTGGCCAAAAAAGTTATAATCTATCATACACATGCATTCCTACCTCAAAACAATTTGCACCAAAGCCAATCCAACCGTTAGCACAACCAATATTACTAGGATACGTCGTCTGTACTGGAGGTTTAGGAGGCTGTGTGGTGAATCCATAGCGTAGCCTCTCACACACGTATCCCTGATATGTACCACAGTTAGTGTTGTACCAATACCCAGAGGCAGAGTATCCTGCGTTAGCACCTACACAGGTACCCTTGCTGTCATCTGTGGATGAATACAAGAAGAATGATGGAACTCTAATTCAAATGAAAGTAATAGAATTAAATCTAGTCTTCTAGACTTACATTTAATTGAGTGGCGACGTTTCACGTCTAATCTGAGACGCCTCCTCAAGCCTACTGATCATCTGGTGGCTTCTGTGCAGTAACCTGTGACACGTTCCTGTGACGTCAATGGATGAGACGTGAAACGTTGCCACTCAATTAAATGTTAGTCCAGAAGACTAGATTTAATTCTATTACTTTGATTTTACAATACCTGAATGAATCAAAACCTTCATAAACGTATCTAATTCAAATGCTTGAATTTTAATCCTCATCTCCTGAAAATAGTCTATTAAGTTCATAATCATTTTTTATTTACATAACAAATCAATAATATAAAATCAAGCGAGCATTAATAATACAATCTATATCAAAAACATAATACAGTTATGGGGATAATACATAAGGTCCGTGGAAATTGTAATACCCCTTAAATAAAAGGGAAAAGAAATAAAAACTTACAGTACAAAAAACAGAAAAAACGTACAACCACTAGATAAGACTGGGACAAATGCTCAAAAAGAAAAGTTTTGAAAAGGTCGGAAAAGGTGCATTACTGTTCTGAAGACAGACTAAATTATTCATATTTTGAAATGAGTTTCTGTTTTAATTTGCTACGGAAGTTTTTAACAGATTTTGAGTTTTGAGAGTTGAGAGTCACAAGACCATATTTGCATGGCAACAATCCCTTGAATAAAAGGGTTCAAGACCAAGCTGATGGTGCTTTAAGATGAATGATCTATAAAACATATGTATTTGATCAATCATCTGGAAGGATCCGGAAGAAGTGAAAACCTTTGTTCTCAGGATTGTTGAAATGCAGATACAGCCTTGCAGTTCTCAACCATCGATTTAATTTGGAGATAGTCCGCATTATATATTACACACCGTAGATAATTTAAAATCAATTATTGCTTCCTTTAAAGGCATTTAACAAGGGGTCATTTTGAAACTCAACTGGAAGTCAATCCTTCACCCAAGGGGCGTTGGAAGGAAAATAAAAGTGGTGCGGCCCCTGATAAAAGTGATGCGGTCTGTGGCCCCTTAGTTATCCTAGGGTGTGAGAGTCCGCTGATAAAAAAATCTGAAAAATGCTGAAAATAGTGACAAATTGACAAAAACAGGCTGAAAATAAACAAAAAAAAAAGCTGAAATTATTACTGTTTTGAAGGCATGAAAAAATCTGAAATCAGATTAAAATCTTAACTCTCACACTCATGGTGATCAAAAATAAGGAAACAACTTACCCCCATAATACAATAGTTACTAAAAACTATATTTGTACAGTACTATGTTGTGATTATTTATGGTAGGACAATAAAAACACATCAAATTAAAGTAATTTTTTTTTTATACTTTTTTTCAGGCTGAAAAGTGGTGCAGCCAAAGCCCACATGGCCTCGAGGTTCCGACGCCCCAGCTTCACCCTATAAATTAGTTAATCAAAATCAGTTGAACTATCAACCTTCACCCCAATTAGTTGTCTTAATATCAGTAATACCGTCAACCCAGGAATATACACCATCTTTCCCCTGGGCTAATCCTACTCACAATTAACTGAACCGCATCACACCCACACCCATCCACACCCCGACATACCTGGGTAACCTTCACCCCAATTTGTTGTCGTAATATCAGTAATAC
>JXSR01S014216.1:33212-61020 GCA_000969725.1 Ophiothrix spiculata | reverse complement strand
ACAATTAACTGAACCGCATCACACCCACACCCATCCACACCCCGACATACCTGGGTAACCTTCACCCCAATTTGTTGTCGTAATATCAGTAATACCGTCAACCCAGGAATATACACCATCGTTCCCCTGGGCTAATCCTACTCACAATTAATTCAACCGCATCACACCCACACCCTGACATACCTGGATATCCTTCACCCCAATTTGTTGTCGTAATATCAGTTGTACCGTCAACCCAGGAATATACACCATCTTTCCCCTGGGCTAATCCTACTCACAATTAATAGAACGGCATCACAACCACACCCTGACATACCTGGATATCCTTCACCCCAATTAGTTGTCATAATATCAGTTGTACCGTCAACCCAGGAATATACACCATCTTTCCCCTGGGCTAATCCTACTCACAATTAATAGACCCGCATCACACCCACACCCAACCACACCTTGACATACCTGGGTAACCTTCACCACAATTAGTTGTCGTAATATCAGTTGTACCGTCAACCCAAGAATATAAACCATCTTTCCCCTGGGCTAATCCTACTCACAATTAATAGACCAGCATCACACCCTCAACCATCCACACCCTGACATACCTGGGTAACCTTCACCCAAATTCGTTGTCGTAATATCAGTTGTACCGTCAACCCAGGAATATACACCATCTTTCCCCTGGGCTAATCCTACTCATGCACAAATAATAGACCCGCATCACACCCTCACTCATCCACAGTGGCACACCCTGACATACCTGGGTAACCTTCACCCCAATTCGTTGTCATAATGTCAGTTGTACCGTCAACCCAGGAATATACACCATCTTCTCCTTGGCTTAAACCAACCCAAAATTGACCGATGCTAATTTCTAATCCAAGCATGGCACCAAGGAACATCTGCTCGTACCTACATCAGAAGAAAATAATGTTCATCCTTGTAGTTACAAGAAAAATCAAGCACTACAAGAATCTTTGAGGCTGCAGTGTTTTTCTGCTCTTTATTCATATCTTATCCTTGATTTGATTTGATTTGATTATTGAACAGGCCACTAAAAAGCTATATCAGAAAGTGCATAAATGGTATATAGATTAACATAAACTTTTCAAGGCACTTTTTAGTGATTATTGTGTTTTAAAGATATTGCTGGTATTAAAAGAAACTATTCCAAAACACCATTGCAACCCAGCACTTTTACTTGCCCGATTGAAACTAGTATACGCTTTTGAGACCGTTTTTGAGACTGTAACAAAGACGGCGATAACAAATTTGCCAGAGGGAAATTATCGGAATGCACTGATATTTGTTGTAAAAATTGGCCATATTTGGTACTAATAATCAAGTCCCATGAACATTTTCTGTAAAAAATGGATGTGATGTGGTCACAAACAACTCAATTTTTCACATTTAAAGTGTATTTTTTTCAGAAAACAACTAAAAGTATATAATTTTTCCCATTCCCCAAATTTATCTTTTCTTCAAAATATAGTTTCAGCATGATTTTTGTACTAAAATTTTTAAGAACTTTTAAAAATATTATGCTCAAGTAAATTTCTAATGCAGCTCACAACATTAACAGCCTACATTTAGTATGTTGCAGTTCAGCACATTATTATCCAGGCCTGTAGCCAGGGGATGTGTCGCATCTCCCCCCCCCCCAAAAAAAAATGTCCACCAAAAGAACACCCAAAGCACCAAAACACGTAAATGTTGGTCGTTTCTTAATAAAATACTACATAAAATGCTTGGAAAACTACTAAAAACTTTTATTTTTTGCTTGTCACTTTATTACTTTAGGATTGACCAAAACGAAATTTTGTCTTACATATCATTTATGATGACAAGATGGCCGCCGGCAGATGAGCACTGCCCTTGTGCATCACTCCATGAGGCTCTGATTCCCTTCTCTACTTTGTAACAAGATGACATGTACGCCTTCCAGCCCTGGAAATATTGAAAAAAATGACATGTTAAAGTCGTATCATTAAGTGCTATTAACAGTTAACAATTTGAACGGAAGTTCTTGAACTACTTTAAAACAATAATTGCCATGTTAGTAGAATATTTTGGTCAGAAACCAAACTGATTATCAAATAAAATATTCTGTTAAAAAGAAATGAAATACACCTATTAAAGTCTTGCCATTCAAGAAATTCTGAGAATCCAGGAAGGACTGAAATTGGCCTATGATAAGTGAAAAACACAATCTGGACTTCAGAAATGTACATTAATCTAGGTTAGTTCAGATAGATGTTCCCATGTAGAGAGCCACACATGATGGACTGCTTGGAAAATTCATAAAAAATAGAATAAATGCAGGTGATTTATAGTGCACTATACCTCCCCCGACTTGTAATTCCACACATTTCACTGCCTGGACTCCCTAGGGCCAAAGGGCTTATTGCAGCCTACATTAATTGGCGCAACCCTAGCTTGAGCAATTCACACCCTCATAGAAATATACAGTTTTCACACGCTGGACTCGAACGCGAAACGATCAATACAGCTCATGTTTAACAGTCCGAGAACTAACCAACTGAGCTAGGGAGATATAGTGCTTAATGGTCACTGAAGTAGCTTAATAGTCAATAAAAACATAAAAAATAAATATCTGATGCACTTTTGAGTCTAATCTTATCTGACTCCACTCCTTCCTGGGCCACCAAGAAAAGGATAAAAGCAGGTTTCAGGGTGTCTGTCGTGGTGGTTATACAACCAGTGTGACGTTAAAACTCGACCTTGTCACATCTTGAAATTTTTGCGGCAAGCACGAAAGGCCGATATATCGATTACCCTGTCGTGATAGTTGCAACGACACTACATGTTGAGTTGGAATAAATTCAACTTTACTTGCAACAGACCATCGAGGCAATATGCAAATGTGTCGTGCTACATTACGACAACTAAAAATTGCAAATGCTTGGTCATTTGCCGCAACTACAAGCTTGGTCGTCTGCCGCAATGACAGCTACTCTCAAACCACCTTCAACCACATCATGACATACTTACTGCAGCACAGCCTTCCTCAACCGGTTCATTCCCCAAATTCATGGCAGGTTTCTTACAAACTCCGGGGGTAAAGTATCCAGTGCATGGCAAATCATTCCAACGACCCTGCAACAAAATGAAACCAAATTATCAAACAAACTTTACTTCAAAGACAAAATATCTGAAAACGAACATTTTCTGGATGTAGTTGCATTGAAATTGTCCATAAAACGTACAATCTTTCTGGAGTACAGTTTTGCATTTGCAGTGGGTATGCAAGTTCATATGAATTCTCCCAAATAGAATTTGCAAGAGTCTTTGGACTCTTCTATTCAGTTTGTGTGAAAGCTCTACAATTTACAACTATCTGACTAAACTTTCATCAACACTAAATGTGCAGGTCTCTTCACATCGCAAATTGATGCAGACTGAGGGTGTGCGTAGCTGAACACAGCACAACAGCAGGAGGCACAGCGCATGTTGTACGTGCGACTCGTGCACCAGTATCTATGGCGTGCGTGTAAGTGGGATTATGTTTACTTGCGGATAAAGACAAGCCTCACTATTCCCACCTATTTACTTTTGATCAAAGTATAGATTTTCTGCTTTTGTTTGGGTGGAAATTCTTCACTACCTTTTCTTGGCTTTGCATACTCTTGACAAGTTATTCTCCAAATCTACTCAATAAGACCTTTTCCAACTGAATAATAAAATATTGGGGAGCTATACCACTGAGTGAAGTACACTTTTGTGAACCATGTCCAAATGGGACAGATAAAATTTTATTATACAAAGAAAAAAATAAGCTATTTCATTGGCTGACTTGTGCTACACTTACACAGTGGCGGATTTAACGGTCAGCAATGTCAGCAATTGCTGACCGGGCCCCCCTAAAAAATTACCCTCAGGGCCCCCCCTCCAAAAAAAAGTCAAAAAGAAAGAAAGGAAAAGAAAGAAAAGGAAACCACAGAGTTTATTCTCACAATTTTAAAGAGAAACCAGCGTTCTTTAAAACCATTAATGGCCTGTGAAGGACACTGCATGGGCCCCACAGGCCCCACACAAATATTTTTTATAAGCATGGAGGGTAACCTAACTTGGTCTACGTGAAGGTGGGCTGTAACGGATAATATGGCCTCGGTGTTTCTGATATCCAAGGAGGGGCCCTTATCAGTGGTAGATTTAGGAATCAGCAAAGTAACTTGCTGCTGACCCCCTTAAAATGGCCCCAAATATTTTTTAAAGGAAAGAAAAAAATACTTCCAAAGAATTTTCATTAAGATTCATAGAAAAATCCAGTGTTCTTGCAACATCATGGGCCCGAGCAGAACACTGGGCCCCACACAACTTTTCCCCCTAAGATATTGCGATGGACCCAAGAAAAAGTTTTGTGGGGGCAATTTTACCAGTTAGAAACCTGGGGCAGCACGAGGGAGGTATGGGTAAGCGCACAACAAAAAATGTCATATTTTCCTCCGACCATTTTTGCTTTAAAAAGGGCCCCCATCTTAAGTTGCTGACAGGGCCCTTTTCCTTAAATCCGCCGCTGACTTACAGTAGGAATGTAAACTTCGGCACAGTCTTCTTCTCCGATGTTATTTGGCTCATAATAATTCCATGCGGTGTAAGTGACTTCAGTATTATCTATCCATTCATAATACATTTCCGTTGTCTGATCAGTTAGACCTATCCAGAACTGATCATAATATGGATATGCTGATAAAATGAAAATAAAATCATGAACAATTATCAACTAGACTTCTACATGGATCAAGTGAAAGTGTTTCTTAACATAAAGTCAATGACATGTTTAAGGATACTACATGTGCAGCTAAAGCAAAGAAAAAACCAAACCTTTCAAGTAGGGGTCAGTCGGTCAGTTGAATTTTTTTTTAATTTTTTTTTGCCTAAAATAACAAAAAAAATAACAAAAATTGGGAGAAAAACTAAAATTTTTACAAAGAAATTTTCTAAACAATGTTAACCAAAATTGTTAAATGTTGACAAAAAATGGCTGATTTTACATGATTTTGGCAAAACTCAGAGACCCATATTCACAAAAGTTATTCCAGGAATAATTTTATTCCTGGATTTTTTGTTCTTGCAATAGAGATAGTTCAGACCCCTGTGCTAAGTTGGATTTTATACAGCCTGGGATAACTAGCCTGTAGAATAACTTTATTCTTCATTTATGAATACAATATGGCATCACCAATGGAAGAAATAAAAAATCATTCCTGGAATAATGTTATTCCCCTTTTGTGAATACAGGCCATAGAAATTTTAAAATCTTCACAAATGCAAATTCAAGGTCGGTCAGCCAATAAAACAGGTTTTATTTTTCATTGCCTAAAGCAGATTCAAACTCCAGATTCTCGATACCAGATGATTATGAGTTGAGAGCCTACAACAATATGTCATTAATGTCTCTGGACCTTAGATTTATTTATCACACCTGTCAAAAATCAATTTAAGCAAATTACGACCTTGACATGTATTATCTCCTGCAGCACAAAATGCAGTTTGTTATATTTACGGCTCGATCGGGATGGACAGTCTCATTTGCCATGTAAGCAGCAATTTGCAAGCATGTGGCTCCCTCAGTAGCTGAAATTTTTGGTTTTAAAATTTGGGAGTGGATCTGAGCAATTTGGTGAATACATTTATAATAAAAACCTTGTATTCAAAAAAATCTATTGAAAATGTAAAATTCATATGTTTACTCAAGTTATTTTCTCAATATAAGCCTACATGCGCTGATTTTTTTGTTCATGTATGCACAACATTGGGGGACAGTTATATGATTCATCCCGTCCAACACTTATCAAGCATCGGGGGGTTTTATCCCCCATCCCCCAAGGATCTATGCCCTTGACTTGGATGAAGTATAGCATGTTTGGATGGGTCGTGATTGCCTTAAAAAGGCTTAATTTCCTTTAACAAATACACAATATTATTTTTTGGTCTCATATGAATAAGCTTGCAATCCATCTTGTTCAGGAAATGAGACAAATCAATGCACTTGTGGTGAATTTTGATTATGCTTGAACCCCCATCCCCCACCCTTTTTTATCAGCCATCACAATTGGGGAAATCCACTGTTCAGCCAGAACACTTCCGAATGCTGTAAAACCCCTTCCAATCATGTAAAATAACTGAACATTTGCTGATAACTTTCTTATATGGTAATCTACATCTATTCATTCATAAATGATGCAGAGGTGAATGATTATATATCGAGCACACTGTAAAATAGGGGAGCATCTCACATTAAAAATAAAATTCTGGGGGTCTGGCAAATTAAAGTTAAGAGTGCAAGCTAGGGTATAACTGAAGCAAACTTGAATTACTGTGATCTTTAAATGTTAAAAACATGCGTAAAGTTACAAAATCATCCTTGGAATCTCAAACACAGCAAGCGTTTAAGTGTATTAAAGGCACCATCCATTTTAGGTGGACTTGTGGTAACAATTGTGCACATCTCACTCTGTCTAGGATGAAAACACATTGGGATATGCATAAGATACACTCTTACCTTCTTTTAAGAAAGAAACCAGGAATCCATTTTCGTTTTGGTCCCTGATTGAAGCCAGATTGCCACCCATTGTCTGACAAACTGATTGGGTGTTAGCAAAGTCGTCATAGAACAAGTTAGCTGCAATGAAATCAAAATCAAATGTACATCTTTCATTTACGGGGACTGAGAGTTTTAAGTGAAAAGGGCCAGGGGTACACAACATTGGTTTAGAAAGGGATGTGTGGCTCAGGTTTGGAACCCATGTTTTATCTTTTGAGGTATGTTTTCCAGAAAAAATGCTCCAGTTCTGGATATCTTGTCTAACCTGCTAGATAAAACTATGTTTTCGGTTATGTTTGGCAAGCTTTTAGTGGGCTGGTAAGTTGATGCATTTCCAAATTTCCCAGGTGTTTTGGCTAATAGGCTACAAGGTTGATTGGTGATCTCGGGGTCTCTGGTATTGTACTCAGCTGGTGAATATGACAGCTTTGTGTCAACCTTTTTGCAGTCTTTTGGTGGCCCCTCTGTTTTCCTCCACACATCCCTTAATAATTCTGGTTGAAGCTGACAGTTTGTTTTCATAAAATTCCCACCCACCCTTCCCTGCATGGAGGTAGGGTGAAAGGTGGGGTACACTTTGGATCCTTGGGAACAGATTTTTCCAACTTTCGGTGGCTTGTGCGATTCTAATGAAGTTCAATGTCGGTTGGATCTGGGCCCGATGGTCAACAGAAAGGTCTACTGAAAATAGGTAAAAAGAAAAGTTGATCGATTTCCAGGAAAACTACAGATTCCATCATTTTCATGTCTTATAAGAGCAAGCAAATTGTCCCATTTCTAAAGACACCCTGATCATACAATAAATGTCACAATTGGCTGAATATTAAGGAGAATTTTGCTCTAGTACAACTTTCTTGTGCTTATTTTGGTGACTTATTGACCTCTTCAGTTGACAATTGATCACATATAACAGTAGGACTTGTAAAGAAAATGAAAAATTGACATAAAATAGTTTGTCTCAAAGTTCATAAGTGGTGCGGAATGCAAGTTTTCATTCACAACTTGGGTTTTTTATGGTATATCAACTGTGAATTATAAGTTTTGAGCTCCATATGTCGACATTTCTCAAAGGCCAAGCATGCATTTATGGTTACAAATTAAGTAAAGAAGTATTTTATTCTAATTATGTTCAAGAATTTGTTTTTGGTGAGAGGAAAAGTATGATTTGCAAAAAAAATTCTATAACAAAAATCTTTAAATAAAAAAAAAAAAAAAGCATAGCTTTTTCCAGATCACCCAAATTTACAAATGTGCACAGCAGCTTTGAGACAAACTATTTTTTTATTTGGCCTAATGCTACCGAAAGGGGATGTTGGTACTTACATGTGTAGCAGTATCCATTGTAGTGTTTCCATCCAGACTCACAGCCATATGTTGCTGGGACAGGAGTAGGTGGTGCAGCAGTAGTAATACTCATATCTAGTGATTAAAAGTAACAAACATTTACATGACTAAACTCAGCATCATAATTCTTCGGACAATTTAAATAAATAACCAGAGCAGGGCCATATTGTTTGCCAATGCGCATGGCACACTGCAATTCCGGTCACGTGATCGATTTTGTCCGAGGAATTATGGGTGGGTCTTTATAAGGCATAAAATCAGTGCATTGAGTAATAGAACTACCAGTGCAATTAAATCAATTTGACAGAATCCAACACGATCAGAAAACCAGACAAGCATAGATTAAAGAAAGTATAGATAGGAAACTTGTCTATTTGCACCCTAAAAATCCGGCTAAGTTAGAGGATTGTCTGGACCGACACTGCGCGAGTGCGTAGTGACCCACCTCTGCGTTCAGTCTGGTGCTACTATTACTTGACTACAACGCAATACGCATCTTACATTTTGTCGCTGAATTGGGTGTAAGCAAGGAACAGCGCTTGACTTGCTCGATAGCCGCACTCTCAGTCAAATTACCATTCAGTTGCCAGAGTACGCAGACACGGTAGTATAGCTCATGCAATGATTTTTACAAGAGAGCACCAAAATTAAACTTGAATGAAATATTCTAATGTATGCTTACAGGGATATACAGCTTTATTCAGTTATCAAGTCACTACAAGAGTGTCTAACTCATGATTGTCTTCCATCAAGGATACATCCAAAACAACAGGAAAAAAAAACACCACATCTAAATTTATGGAAGCTCAAATAGTTGGTGATTAGGATTTAGCCCCATATATTTACCTCTCTCATAATAGTCAAAGGGGTAGAGCGTATCCTGAGTCGGGGTCAGCCCAACTCCAGCAAGGTCCTTGTTGGTAGAGCTCAAGTAGCACACACGATTCTCACGGTCATAATCGAAAGAGCGGCACGTGAATGAGTTTAATGATACGCAACGCATGGCGCATTCCCACGGCCACATATCATTGATGATTTGGTTATCGTTTCCGTCCAGTTTAGCCAGGGTGTAGGCAAAGAAGTTGGTAGAGAGATATTCTAGTAAATATGAAAATAAACAATATATATATCATATGAGATAATCAAGCGACAATCAAGATAAACAGGCCACAACTATTAGTTTGAAGAATAAACGGTTAAGCTTAAAGTCTATCTTCTAAATAAACTCCCTGAAAATCGCGTCTAGAATATTCAAACAATTGAGCTTCTACGCAGTCCTTGCGTACGCGTAATTCAGAATTTAAATCAACTGACGATGCGTCAGCATGACGATCATTATGACTGGTCAATTTTCCATGGTAACAAGAACTTGGCGTGACGATCCCGGTAACAACCAATCATATCCAACTGTGTGAATTGCACTGGGTCGCGTACGGCACAGAGTACTACTTGACATCATGCGCTAATGAGTAAAAACCCAGTGAAACAGGAAGCTCATTTTCGAAGATTGACTTTATCTGTGCTGGGAATTGACTATTTCTCTGTGCGTTTCACCCGCTTTCTTAATCCACTTACAATGTCCAAAAAGCACTTAAAAGCTTCATACTAATATTAACCCTTTCCACACTGAGGATATATGACACACAGGCCCCTTTATAGTAATTCAAGTCACCTGCAGGTCAACATTTTAATCAATATCTAGAATTGATAATTTCTAAAGCTGAAAAGCGAGTAGTAGTCTCTCCCACAAACATACATTTTCAAGGTGGCTCTGGTCCACATCTATGCTTATAACTTTGGGTACGCATTCACGAATTACTGCAATAAACAAATATGTGATGGCTCACCCCGAAAGGGGGGACTTTGCAGATTATATCAATTTTGATTTTATCATTTCATCTGTTAAAGCATTTTCTAAGCTTTAAAATGACACCTTACTTGTTAAAATTGATCGAGGTAATCAAATTTTACAACAGAAAATCTGTTGGAAATTCCTATTATTTTCTTTATACTTTGCTGCCTGTTTTCATAATTTTCTCAAAAAGCGTTCTGTCCCAAAGTCCCCCTTTTCGGGTTGAGTCATCACATATGGACACTTACCCGATCTCTTACAGATGTACGACAATGTTTTTGAGCAGTCGTTGTCATTCCATTTGCCGGTGCTAAATGTAAATTCACCACAATGTTCACCCTGATCGCCAAAATTATTAGGCTCTCCTAGAAAGAGGATCAAAATGGATTTAGAAAAACAATGGTTAGATAACATGCATGGTCAAAAATAATAACAGGTTCTTGTATAGTTATTTTCCATTCAGAACAATTCATATATTTATGCAATTTCTACTGGAGTGAAGCTTTTCAATACACCTGTAATGGTAGCCCATATCTATTTAACTGAAAGTCCTGGGTCCTCACCAGAGCCAAAAAATATTTATTATATACAAAATAGATTGGACAGAGCAACCACCATTTCAGTCTATTATCTAATCCAGATTATTTCACTGCTATGCTAGGGAAACTGAAATCTCAGCTTAAGATTCACGGGCAGTGTGCTTTAAATGCTTGAAAGTGAGCCATATTCATTAAACATTCCACAACAAGAAATCTGGAAGGCATCAAACCATCTTTCAGTTGTACGTCCAAAACATTTTGGAGGATGTAAATGTCATGGTAAGCCCGGAAAAGTTGTCTGAAATAACTTAAAATCATTATTGGAGCAGGTTGGGGCAGCGGTAGTTCCCTCGCCTTGCACCAATGAGGTCCAGGGTTTTGAGCCCCATGCCCTGCGCTTTATGTGCATTTGGTTTTCAGTCCATGCTCGCTTCCGCAGGTTTTTCTCCGGGTACTCCGGTCTTCCTCCTGCATTCAAAACTGAATTTAAAAAACATCTTGGAGCCCTGTTGAAGATAAGCTTCCTTTAGCTTACTTGTACCAAGTACCAAGTTGAGTTTCCTTGGCGAAAGCCTAAACAAGGTGATTATTGCTTTGAAGAAACTGACAGACGTGCCAATCGCTCAGATTACAAAACAGTACTTGTTACCCAAAAGCATATTTTTTACATAAAAGGTTTTAAAATAAGCATAATAAGTCCCAAAATCTTGCAAAGGGTTATCGTATAATCCGAAAGTGGTAATCGTACAGCTTAACTGTCACAGTTAGGGCTACAACTTCAAAAATTGTTTGATAAAACTGTCTTAAAATGACTATCAATAATTGAGGTATTAAACATCTACCTATATGTTCATTCATCACGCTAATTCTATCATAAAAGTTGAGTTTACTAGCATGTTAACTACATTTTAGAGTCAATCTATCATGATCAACAACATACATGATATCAGCCACAGAATTTGGCCATGTGTCATCCATGTATAACCTGTAAATCTTGAAGTATGCAACAAGCAGCTGACTATATTAACACACATAAACCAATATGCCCATACTGGGAAGTAAATAGTCCGTATTCCTCGAATCAACGTACCAAATCTTGCAAAATTTTCAAATGAAATTATGATCAATGTTTGCCCTGGTCAGGGTTAGTACACTTTTTCACTTACAAAATTCAAGGACTTTTCCCAGAAGAATTCAAGGACTTTCAAGAACTTTTCCCCTTATCAGCGGCACCGGCGGAATATATGTCAACAAATAAAATAAATTTGTTTTCGCTCATTTTTGGATAAAACTAATTGCATGGTAAATTCTTTTGACATATTAATTTTTAACATTTCTGACATTCAAAAATTCCAGGACTTTCAAGCAATTTTTTTGATAAAGTCAGTTTTTAAAGAATTTCAAGGCCTGGAAATTGCAAAATAAAATTCAAGGACTTTTAAGGACTTTCAAGGATCCGCACTAACCCTGCTGGTGTTAGCAACAAAATTAGCCCAAAATAATGCCAAACTCATGAAGAATTCATGTAAGAAAATATTAATACGCAGTAATTTTGTCTTAATCAATCCTAATCAATCATTACTAGTCTCTTACACAATACAAAACCATAAGTTCACAGTGTTGTAAAATACAAGGGATATGCTATGAATCTCATAACAGAGTCTGATTGCTTGTTGCATACTTCAAGGTTTATAGTGTATTAGTTCTGTTATTTTGTAGTATTATATCTATCTATTTTGGTGTCTGGCAACACCGTCGCTAGGAAACCATCAACTAGCATCGGAGTCTGCACTTCAGTCTAAAGGCTCTGTCAGACATCACCATATAGAGCAAAACATACGCCTAACGGACTTAATCCCACTATTGTTTTGTTTTATGCAGTGTTGTTTGTCATGTGTCTGTTACAAGCACGATCAATAAGCTTTCCATACGGTTTGCCTGTTATGTATACATTTTACTCGTTATCCATACGGTGGTGGTCCGTTTGGCACACGTTCATTATATGAAACTTTTGTATGTTATTCGTACGTTTAGGCTCTATACGGTGATGTGTGACAGAACTGTAAGTGTTGAGAAAGACAACAGGAGTTGTCGAAACATCCACCAACTGGTAAGTTAATTAAATGGATTAGAATACAGAACTTATTTAAAGTTATAAAAGTGGAGATTCATAACGTCATTGTCATCTTATGACGTCATCACCCAGAGAAATTTCACAGCAACAACATCAGCTGAGGACGGATGTAGCACATCCGAAAGTACTTCTGAAGGTACGTAAATTACAGTAGTGCAGAGGTTTAATCCATCATCAATTTATTTAAAGTTCCATAAATTACCTGTGTTCCAAGCGATGTATCTGAAGGCTGATCCATCAGACCATTCCCAGCCGCCTTCGTTGCTCAGATCATTGGCACCAAACCACGCTGATCCTTCATTGGAATTCTTCACACGATCTGCAAATATAATATAATAATAACACATTTCTTATAAAGCGCAAACACATCAGGGCCCTATATCATAAAAGTTAAAATCAACCTAAGTCATGGAACTTATGATGAATTACTCATCTTAACTGTAGATATAATTTTAAATTTTGAGTTTATCTGAATGTTTTTATTACTATTATCTTTTATTTCCTTAAGGAATTTGAAATGTTAAGACTTTTCTGAATTTTCTTCATAGATCTTCATAGAAAAAAGATAGGATGAATCCTAAATTTTAGACTTAGGTTGATTTTAACTTTTATGAAATAGGGCCCAGGAGACATCTCAATGCACTTTACATTATTATTATGCTGTTATTAGGAAAATTGTCACAACCATTTCACCTCACTTAAATCACTATCTTAAGATTCTGGCCTATTGGAATTTAGACTGTAATATTTCCCTAACAGCTCCCTAATGCAATTGGGCCAACGAAGCATTCAAGACTAACTGCTTGCCCAAGGACATAATCCTTTGGTCGTAGCAGGGCTTGAACTTGCAACCTCATGATTCAGAGTTCAACGCTATTCCACTAGTCCACACGAGCTCCCTACACCATACAAGCTCTCTAGACCACACATCCATACATGCAACTGTTCATAATGAATCTCCCATAACGTTGACATTTTTGTTTTTTTACACAGGGCAAAATACAGTTGTATCCTAATGAAATTGAGATTTTTGCATATTGAAATTGTCATGCCTTTTAAAAAACTCATTGCAAAATATAAATTTTCAAATCAACTAATCATTCGAAGCTTAAAAGTTCATAACGTGTTAAGTTGAGGTTTCAATTTATCAATCCCACATAGAATAAGTATACATACCTAACAGAAAGTTTTCTTCGTTAAAACCGCCAACACTTGCAAGATCTCCTCCTTCTATCCGGCACTGGTAGCGTGCATCAGACCATGACAGGTATTCACCAATCCGGAATGCATAACACAACCCTGAATCGGGGTTGAATTCCCAGTTGTAACCACAATGAAGATCATGACCAACTGCAGATAATTGTACAAAAAATACAAATCAATTCCTTAAAATCCTTCAACAATAGAGATATTGCTAAAGCATAGCAATTCATTCACCAAACACATGACAGTTGTTGTATTTTGCCTAGATGAGCATGCCTGTATTTGGTCAAATGGCTAAAAAATGGTGATGTACAATTACAAGATGGTCACACAAGTATTCTTTTATAATCCATAGCATAGTATTATGTTTTGACCTGTCAATCATTCTTCAAGAATATGGGCACAAGGCAGAAATTGAAGATGGTAGCTTTCACAACAAAAACATCAACAAAAATATTTTTTTATTATTCATTCAGAATTGTTTTCCATATCCTCTTTCAAAGCTTCTCGGATGAGAGGATGTTAGAGGAACGGGGTTAGAACTGAAGGCCTGTAGATATAAAATTGACCGCTCTTCCCCATCTGATTCATTAGCTCAGTTGGTGAAGCGCAGCGCTAGTAATGTCAAGGTCCAAGGTTTGAATCCTGGATGGTCAGTGATTTTTTTGCCAACAGTAACTTATGTTGTGCGGTTGCCCAGTGAACTTTATGTTTAACCTGTTGGAGGCAGCAACCTAAAATCAACATGTGACTCTCAGTGCGGCTCTAAGTTCAAGTAACCTCTGCATAAAAGTCCCAAGTTTAGGAACAATTTTCTCAAAGTATTGTAGCCTAGTCAGCTATAAAACACATTTTATAGGCTAAATTCCCCCTCTTTATTATGCCATATATGCTACCTGGTAAAAACAGTGCCCGTTCAGTAGACTATAAGTACACAAAACCCTTGTCAGCCAAGAATGTTATTGGCTTTGACTTGCAAGGCTGAAAATTACTTGACCTTTGACCAATATCTCTTTTGAGAAATCACTCATCCAAAAATAAAGTTATCCAACCTGTTACCCAGAAGTTAACCTTTCATATGATACCAACATGGGCCTATATTATTTTAGCAGGACATGCTGCAGGTACTTATAATGACTTCTATAGAAGTCAGCCACATACAGATGTGAATTCTGTGTGACTTCTATAGAAGTCGGCCGCAGCGAAGGGATTAAAAAAAATTTTACTCTCATAGTCCATTTTCAGTGTCCTATATGCCCTGGCTCTACACACTATTAATAATAGATTATTCACAAATCTAAGCTACTTTTTTCATTTTTCTTTTTTTACTTACTTGAAGGTGGTACACTTGGTGTATTAACAGTCCCATCATCAACTAAAACAAAGAAAAAATAAAGTTTACAACATAAAATGTAAAACAAGAGTACCTAACAAGACAAAATATACAGCAGGGTAGTGCCATGATCTCAAACTGCTGGGTAAAAAAATTTTATCAAAGAACCTGTTTTAATAATAATCTCCGTGCATTTTTAACCTGTTTATTCAAATTGCCAAATATCTAAATGTAAGTATAAATCAAACTAAACAAGATGATTTTAACAATGAGTCTGATTTCAAGCATGAAGAATGCTGGTATCCATTTGACCCGGGGGGGGGGGGGGGTTACATTGACAAGGTATACGTATATGTGCCTGCCTTTTGGAGTGATTTTTCCAGGATTTTGGTATATCAATGGGGTGGTTTTCATCTCAGATGAAAACACCTAATTTTTATAAATGCGTGCTTTTGGGAAAATTTGCACAAAAAGCACCCAAATTGAGTTAAATTGGGTGCTTTTCCATTAAAATTGGTATATTGATGGGTTGGTTTTTTGAGCCAAAAATAGGTATAGAGATGGTCAGTTTTTCGGATTCAGGCAGGCATATACCCGTACAATTTTTTTTGAAACCACCCCCTGGGCATTTGACATCTGGGAGGTCGGACATCTTGCTCACTATTTTCGAAAGTCGGGAGTGTATACTGCCAGACTGAATGCCATGTCTGTCATATTACAAATATATTGGAATATTTTGTAAAAAACTGACTTCAAATTTTTTACTTTTTTGCCAACAAATTGATAAAATGACTTCACACTTATGCTTTATTAAGACTCTGTCTATATACATCATACGCCGCCCATTGATGCACGGTCTTTTTCACACACTATTCCTAATGAATAGTGCGTGTAAAGACATGGGCATCGATCGATGCATTTCGACAAGACTCTTAATAGACCATTATTCTATCAAAATATAATATATTGTCACTTATTTGAAATCACCATGGCTGACTTCAAACGGAATTCAATTATAGACAACTTTGAAAAAACTTATTTTACACTTACTTTTATCTTTTTTGCATACAAAGCGATATGCATCATCGCAGGCTCCAGCCTCCGTCCACTGGCCAAGTTGCGATTTGTCCGTTTTTAAACGGACACAATCACCTTGACCCAAAGGAGCACCAGTGCCCCAATTAGTGAAATCCACCTGTGAAAAATATAAATACAGTGGAACACAGTAGGGTCTTAAACCTGTGCCTCTCAGGTACAGTATTGTAAACAAACGAGACCAGAAAATAGACAAAAAGACCTGTGTTTTAGAAACGAGAGATTGAGATTTTTATCCCCATTTTTGAATCAAAATCTCCATCATAAATCATTCCACATCAAATCAGTCACTTACTTTTATCCTTTTTGCATACAAAGCGGTATAAATCATCGCATGCCCCGTTATCTGTCCACTGACCAAGCTGAACTTTATCAAATTTTAACCGAGCGCAATCGCTCTGACCTTGAGGAAGGTTAGTGCCCCAATTAGTAAAATCAACCTGTAAAAGAACAAAATGGATTACAACTGTCTTGAAATCAAAATTTAGTTCATATTCAACAAAACCCCAAAGAATCTCTTTTCTATATCAGAACACAGCAAAATACATTTGAAATTTTCTGGTCATGTGTGCTTACATTTAATTTGTGACATAATATGTGTTGACTCACCCCTAAAAGGGGGACTTGGCGACAGAAAACTTTTCAAGATACAGGTGAAAATAAATTTGATCGCATATTGGCCCTCAGTCATTTTCTTTTTATACCCATCCTGTTGCAAACATCATTGATTGTTACGAGAGTGTTAAGTACCACTTCTATGCGGATGATACACAACTTTACATCTCTTTTAACCCACGCATTCAATTTGAAGTTGACAATGCTCTGTGTACGCTTTCCAACTGCATCATGGATATCAAACTGTGGATGAACCAAAACATGCTCCAGTTGAATGAATCAAAAACTGAGTTCTTCATCATTTCCAGTCAACGGTCTGCTCATCATTTATCTGATCTGACTCTTACCATCGGCTCTGAGAGAATTGCCCCTTCTTCAACCATAAGAAACTTGGGTGTTATCTTTGACAAAACACTATCTATGTCAGACCAGGTTTCATCCATATGCAGCTCAGTAAACTTCCATCTTTGCAACTTATCACGTATTCGCATGTTTTTAGACAAATCTGCCTGTCAAGACGCAGTTCGAGCCAAAATTACATCTAGGCTTGACTATGCCAACTCTGTTCTCTATGGAATTACAACGAAAGACATGATCATGCAACCCATCTGCTTCAAGAACTTCACTGGTTACCAATTCATAGCCGCATCCAATTCAAACTTTTAACTATTATCTTCAAGTGTTTTTTGGACTCATCTATATCACCTGCATACATAACTGAACTTGTTCAACCGTACAAACCAACTAGAGGCGGTTTACGTTCTGCCCAGGACTCGAGACTCCTCATCTTGCCTTGTACTCATACTCTCACTGGTGATAAAGGCTTCTTTGCTGCAGGTCCATTCCTTTGGAATAAACTCCCCTATCATATTCGTCATGCTCAATCACTGGCAACCTTCAGGTCTCTTTTAAAGACATATTTATTTGATAATTGATTTTTTGTACTTTGTATATTTTCTATTGTTGTAAAGCGCTGTGATACCTGTTTTTTCATGTTAGAGCGCTATATAAATGCCTGCATTGTATTGTATTTGTATTGTATCGCCTTGATCAATTTCAACAAGGTGTCATTTTAAAGCTTAGAGAATGCTGCAACAGCTGAAATGAAAAAATCAAAATTGATATCATCTTCAAAGTCCCCCCCTTTCTGGGTGAGCCATCACATATACATATAACCATACATCATTTGAATTGTAAATGTAAACCTTCACTTTAAGGTGAGTGTGTTCCGATTACTATCACTCACAAAGTCAAATTGGAGATTTTGATACCAAATGAAAGCGCATATTTTTCTCATAACCCCTGTAAATTTTCATGCTCATGTTATGTATCATTTTAGAGATATAGTCAAAAAAGTGCCGAATTACTGGAATATTTTGTTAACAAAAATATAGCATTAATTTGGCTCAAGGTATACAAATGAAATTTTACATGGTGCTTTATGTAGGTGATGAACCTTCATTCAAATATGGAAAAAGTGTATGTTAAATTTGTCACTAGATCGGAGTACCTACCTTTAAGAATGAAAGTGTGCATCATCTGATACATTGTGCAATAGGCTCATTCTAAAGTAACGTTTGTGACCGAAAAATTGAAAAATTTCACTTTTAAATGGCCACAGAACCTAGCATAAACATTATATCAACGAGTTTGTTGTTGATATTGGTGCTCACTGGTGGGGTCAAGACATGTAGATGTTTGAAAATTAAATCAATTGCCAAAATCCTGAGTAAAGTCCATGTAACGTTCGGTAACGTTTGAGACCGCGCACGGACATGGTTTTTTGCTCATAATCACTTCAAAGTACAATTTCTCTGAAGTGTCAACGATTTTTTTATTGCGCCTCACACCGATTATGGGAAACATATTTACAAATATTTCATAAAAATTACAGAACATTATATCGCCAGGATTTATTTTAATGCATTGTTTTGTGTTGTAACGTTTGGTAACGTTTGTGACATTTTGGTGTAACTTTTTGGTAACGTTTGTGACATTTTTTAAACAAAACATGTGCTCATTCATGCACGGATATAAAAACTTTACAATTTCTGATTGGAAAATACTTCTCACGTACCAAACTTGTAACACATGTATGACTGAAAAACATGTTTATGTGGTCAAAACTAAAAAGCTGATTTTTTGCTTGAAATCAAAAAAGGTTCAGTTTCCACTGGAATGAGCCAATAAGGCAAAAAAAACCACTTTATGTCTCAGCTTTATAGGGTTAAAAATTCAGATTTAACAGTATACCACAGACTTCTGACCGGGACATTTTGAGAGACTTTTCACATTCTAATGACAAAGTGTTTTATGAAAATAACTTATGGCAGCCATTGCAGGTACAACTTTCTTGCACTCGCATGATGATATAAGTCAATCTACACTCCCGGTCAAAAGTATTTGCGCACAAAACCTTTAACCAGACATATCTCGAGAACCGTTCATCATTTACGTATTTTTTTTTTCAGATTTATATATATTTTACTGGATCTAAAGAACTCAACATAGGTACATGTGTGGTGTATTTGTATATGGTCCAGGAAATGCGCCATTTTTATGTTTATGGAAGATCGAATATCAGAGAAAACATAGATTATTTATTTTGGATACATTATGCACCTATAAAGTCATGAATTTTTTCAGAGTCTTGGTCATTTGATATAATAATTACGTTTTTGCCCGTATTTAAGGGTGCCATAACACTTTTGACGTGGAGTGTACGTTGACCACTCTTTCCATTCCCTTGTGTAGGATGCAGAAAACTTACCAGAGTTCCATCAGTCCATGTGAAAACGCCTTCCGTTACTAAATCATTAAAACCAATCCATGTTGAAGTTCGGTATACATCCAAACGAGCTGAAATTGAACAAAAAATGTGATTCTCAAAATATGACAGTAAAATAGAAAAAAGGGTAAAGGGATGGTATTTGTATAGGTCACTGAGCCTGTCTTTCTTTCAAAATGGGCCAGACTCTAAAACTCATCATGTGAGTGCAAGAAAGTCATATATACAATAGCTGCCTTTTATTTATAAGTTTGCATTGCAGTGGCTCTTGAAATGGTTCTTCAGGTGACCATTTCAAGAGCCACTGATATTTTGAGCAATTTTCACACTCCAATGATAAGGCGTTAAATAAATATAACATATGGCAGCCATTGCAGACACAGCTTTCTTGCACTCACATGATGAATTGTAGTTTTGCTGCAAGGATATGGTAACATCTCCTTTACTACAAGCCTGTTACCTTTTAACACTGAACAACACTGCCACCCATTTGACACCTGGGTCTAGAGGGGTACATCAGATTTAAAAACTTGCTCAAAGATATTATATGCACCAGTAGCGTAGCCAGACATTTCATAATGGGGAGGCAAGGCAAAGATTTTTTGAAGGAGGGGGGGGGGGGGCAATTCCTCAAATGAGTAGACAGAAAATGGTACACCCCAATTTTTTGTACCATAGGAAAAGGTGGTATAAAACCCAAAATGAAGTTGCTCTAACTGAGATCAAAATAGAATCAAAAAAATCATAATTCCAAAATTTGAGCCAAAACGGACAAACAGTTTTTGAGATATTGCTGTTTAAAGTTTCTTTGTATTCTATTGTTTTTGCCAATATATTGATGAAGTTAATGAGGAAAACTGGCAAAATATGCTCAAAAAGTTGCCAATGTGTTTCTATATATGACCTAAAACTTTAATGTATAATTTACCCGCCCATCTAATTTGCATATTTGCATAATTAATTAGCTTTTTGTAAAATGCTCATTAATTATTCAAATATGCAAATTAGATATAACAAATGCATGTCTAGTTTGCACTGGTTCAATAAAATCTTGCTCATACACATATATAGAATACTTCAAGGTGAAGCACATAATATAGATCATGCAAATACTCTTGTATTATATTATGAGACTCGTCTAATCTAAGGGTCATAAATCTTGACCAGTCTAGTTTACAATCATGTGATCATGTGTGGCTACATTCTAACATTAAAGTGGTAACTTGCAAGTTCTGTTTATGAAAACAAAAATACAAAATTTCTATCCATCTATATATCCATCTATACTTAGTGTATTAGCAGGACGTCTTTTTAGGTAGATATGACATATTTTGCCAACTTGTATAATCATGTATGTATTTCTATATCTCTTTGGCAACCCAGTTCAGACAATACTGCCTTGAAAAGCGCTTGTGCCATTCTTTAACTACACAATTTCAGAAGTAATTTCAAAACATTCTATCCTTTCCCAACACCCATTTAAAAACAGCATCAACTCCAAACAGGGTCATGGCCTATTAAGCCATATAAAAATCCATTGGACAGTGTAAACAAAAATCCAGGGTAGGGCTTGCATTAACAAACAATTGGGCCCTGCACTCTGGATTTCTGTTCAATTATTGTTTAGCCTAAAGCTTACTTGTTAGAAATGACTGTTCTTCTGGGCTGTGTACGCTGGCTAGATTTGCTCCCATATCAGTGCAGAGTGTATTAGCAGTCTCCCAAGTCTTCTTGTTACCATCAGAGAAATAGAAACAGCTGTCACCAAATAATTCCCATCCTGCTTCACAACGACCTACACCTGCAAAAATGAAAATACCGTCATGAGTGAATAATGTTATTTGCAATTTATACACTCCGCGTATCACCTAGCCAATCAGAACACATGAATATAAAGTACGCGGAGTTTGATTGAAAATTCAAAATGCACTGCGCTTGTTGCGTTTCGGTTTGTGTGACGGGCAATTAGTGCGTATGTTTCATTGTTTTTGTCGAGAAAAGATTTATTTAGTTTAGAGAAGTTTTGGAGTTTGATCGTCATATAAAGGTAAAGGGCTGCATAATTATTTTTCTGTCGTATATGAATTAGATTAATAAATTTGCATTCCATTATGCTTGCAAAATGAGACAAAATCAATGCACTTGTGGTAAATTTTTGGATATATACACTCAGCCCCTGCAGGCCTCACGAATTGGACACATCATGAACATTCATGAACAAGCAAAGTCACTGACTCACAAGACTTGTCATCCTTGACACATAATTATCTAACCCTGCATGATCAGGTCAAGTTTACCACATGGAAAAAGGTCATTGATACACCCATATGGTCATGTGTTATATATTGGGTAACCAAATAAAGCGGTGCAGTAACAATCAACAAGTGTTAATTAATCAAAGCGGTGCAGGATGCGGAGCCGCAGGATGCGGAGCCGGTGATTCACATAATCGGGCGCTCTTCCCACATACTTGCATAGATTTTCACAAGATTTGGCCACAATACTACCAAGGTAAAGTTACACATGTGTAAGAAAAATACATGGAATTGAAGGTGATCCGGTGTCATCTAGGGTCAAAAAACCTCTTTGGTTAAGATAGGTACAAGTGGTTGGAAAATGTGTCACTATTCCCACATACTTTCATTAATTTTCATAAGACTTCGGAACTAGGATACTCCTTAAGGGGGTTGACATGTGGCATGACGAATTGGGGATAAAAGTATTTTTAGGGGTCATCTGGGGTCATTATTTGTTTTAAGTTTAACCACCCTAAATAAGCGATTGGATGAATAGTGAAAACCTAAAAAGAGGTTTATCCGGAAGATACTGGATAGTAGTTGTGATGTATGTAGCTATACACAATATTAAGCATGTTCTTGGTTACAAAAATGGCATCTGAACAAATTCATTTTTCTTATGTTACACCCTGTATTTTTTCTACACACCCTGTATAATGACCTTGAAACTAACATAGGGTTATTCCTTACCTTTTACCCTTTAAAAATATATACGTGTCCTATCCTAATATGAAAAGTTTTGAAGTTTAAGAAACGCAAAGTGAAAACTCTCGGTTTTGCCTATTTCCTGTGTTACCAAAAGGTAACACAACTAACAACATATGACCATATTCGTGACATAATTTTCCAATCCAGCATTTTTTAAATAATCATTGGAATACAACATACAATATCTCACCTAATTTTTCATATAATTATTGGGTAACATTTCATATTTTCAAATGATTATCACAAAACATATATAGGACTAAACAATGAATGAAAAATGAAAAAGTTCTTACTTGTATCAGGTGGTACATCACTAACAACAGCACCTAAAGAGATAATATATTAAGTACAGTTAGCATATAACGGTCAATAATTTACATGATTTTTCTCAAAGGAAACACTGAGAATTTTTGGAAGATGGATCCTATAAATACATGAGATGGGATGGTTAGAGTGGTTAGAGCATTGGACTCGTAATCGCATGAATACATCTGTTCGCGGATTGAGCCCCGGTCTGGTCGCAGCACGTCTCATTGTTTCCTTAAGCAAGAAACTTTACTCCACTTGCTTCATGCTTCGGAGGGCATGTACAGCCGTCGATCCCATTTGAGATGTTCCTCACATGTTCCTGTCCGATGTAAAAGATTGTCAAGGTCTATTCGAGTAGACTATAATTTCAAAAGTGTATAATTTCTCTCTATGACCAGAGTGATTTGCGTTTGACTCCAATTGAGTGTTGCGAAGTATCTAAGCAGAAGTAGAATACATAAGGTCAACTTTTGACTTTCTATGAATACCACAGACCTCTGAATCATTTTTTTAATATTGTGTGTAAAAATTGAAAACTTTCAAAAGTCCAGGCAATCTGATTCCCCGGAATTTCCCAGGACTTGACCCAAATCGAAGCCCATTTTTATTGATATTTTTGTGTCAGGTCGGGTCCAGATAAAATTCCATGTTTAAAGATCCAAGTTTCTAGGGCATATTTGGAGTTTGGAACTTACTTTCAGCAATTCAGCTATTTCTTCTCATGAATATTAATTGTTAAACTCATTTTTATTGATTTTTTTGTGTCAGGTCGGGTCCAGATAAAATTCCATCTTTAAAGATCCAAGTTTCTAGGGCATATTTGGAGTTTGGAACTTACTTTCAGCAATTCAGCTATTTCTTCTCATGAATATTAATTGTTAAACTCATTAAAGCTTGTCGGGGAATGGAACAGATCCTTAGAATTCAGCAGGAATTCAGATTCAAGAGACATACATGACCCAAGCTTTAATCAGCTACGAAACATTTTGAAGCTTGAAACTTACCAGCTTCAATTTTGCAAATAAATGGTTGTAACATGAAGCAGTTGACGGAATCCCATCTGCCTCTATAGTCATCTGGAAAATAAACAAAAATAATCATAAGTTTGCAAAGTATCTTAAAGACAAGTAAAATCAATTGCTCTCTATAAGGGAAACTAAACACCTCACAAAAGATAAGTGAACAGTCAGTCTGACCCCCATAAATCCAAGTAAGAGCCTCCAAAGTCCAACAATATTGACATATATGAAAAAATATGGAATCTCAGCTAAATATTGACCTGACATTTGACATCAATACTGTTACCATTGTTTTACACCAGCCGTTTGAAATTTTGAACTCAGTTTTCATTTCTCACATAGGGTAATACACACAATACACAATAAATGGCCCAGCTGTACTCAAACTAAATGTAAAGAAAAAGTTGTTTACAGCATAATGAAATGACTGGGGATTTCATTTTAATTTTGTTATGTATGACCAAAAAATATCAATTTGAAATGTGAAGAAAATCAATAAGCAACGAAGTGCATACTTTTCTTTTTATTGATTTATTGAGATGATAAGAAGGAAAGTTTTAACTTATTGTGTTTAATTTAAGAAAATCAAGGTAGGGCTCTTTTGCATATAATCATAGCCACTCGACAAAAAGGAAATAAAGTCAAACAAATTTTATCCAAAAGAATAACTACATGTGTCTAAGTTGGTAAAACAGTTAAGATCGGCACAGCAGCTCTGTATACTCTATACGCAATATGAAAAACTCCGATCGTCTATTGATTCCACTAGGCATTGTGGTGATGCTCTATTACACTGCGGGTATACCCAAAATGTGAGAAATGAAAATTGAGATAGATTTTTCAAACGGCTGGTGTAAAATGATGGTAATGGTTTTTGATGTCAAATTTGGGTCAATATTTAGCTGAGATTCCATATTTTTCATAATGTCAATATTGTTGGACTTTGGGGGCTCTTACTTGGATTTATAGGGGTCAGACTGACTGTTCACTTATCTTTTGTGAGGAGTTTATATCATATTGGAGAGTGTCAATCTCATAACCCTAAAGCTCCCAAAGGTTACAAAAAGCTACAAGAGCAAATCACCAAAAAAGTCCGAATAAGTCATAGACGGGGGTCCTATATGGGCACAAAATCGCTGCCTAGGCAGCGCCCCTCAGGTGGCTTGGTATAGGTGGACATGCGAGAGGCCCTGGTTCGAGCCCCGGTGGAAACCACCAATTTTTGACACCCTTATTTCCGAGGAGATAGGCTGAGAACGAAAAGGGGTAGGTAGGAGGTTAGGGTTAATTAATAAAACCATAAATTAAAGCCATCTTTTAGGTTCCTGGGTGAAATTACAACTTTAACTATAACTCGAACTTGTAAAATGCATTTAAAACCCTTCTACACAAAGTCTCTGGAGGGAAGACTACTTTCTTTACAAAACTGTTCATTAAAACTAATGTAGCAGGGTTATCAAATACAAACAGCCCAGACCAAGGAAATTCTATAGGGGAGTCTGTATTTGCCGCCATCTTGTTATCGTTCATGGAGTAATTGTACCTCCAGATATGTTTCGGAGTATGGCCAGATATCCAGGAAAATCGCAAAATCTTCACTTGACGCATTTAGTGTGTGTGCATTTTGTATCACGCAAAAGTCTGCGTTTCAAGTAGTGTGTAATGTATTGTGACTTGCTCTGATCAAAGTACTCCAATTTTCTCGCCTATCTGTTCCGAAGACTTTCAAAGTGTAGCACGCGGAGTAGTAAAATACCAGAGGTACAATAACTCACCCTCCATGTGCAAAAATCCAAAGATGGTTGCCGTCCCATAGGATTTACACGGCGGTGAAATCAAAATGGCGGCAAGTCCAGATTCCCCTATATAATTTACTTGGCTCAGACATAATGGTATATCTTACTTGTATACATGCTTCCACAGTCTATTTGACCGACATAGTTGCGTGGCATTCCATCGTTCCAGTTCAGGTAAGCTTCACTAATGGCTTGGGTCCATTCAAATGTACCGTCTTGTCTCTCATCTATTGAAGCAAGTAAAAAAAGGAAAAAATAAGTTATAAAATAACTAACTTGTTAGACTCTTTTTCAAAGGTATATCTCTAATGCTTGATCAGTGAAAGCAGAGTATATAATGAGCCTGTACAAAATAAATTTGGCATGCTGCCATATTGCCAGTGTCATTTTTACAATCCAAGTCAAGGGTTTGGATGACCCAATAAACATCATATACAAAGATAGCCAACAGTTTGAGGTATATTCATACAAAAGTCACAATTTTCTACTAAAATTTGCACATGTGTGTAAATATTTTTGGTAGTGACATTTATTTGTACATTTTGGATGCACTTTAAATGATGACTGTATTGCAAAACACTTGTGCATTTGTACATTGATAGAAGTTCATACAAAATGGCAAAAATCCAGCAATGGTGTAGTTTGAGACCCTGTTCATAATAATGAACAAAACAGCTTCTATTGTTTTAAAATCAAAAAATAAAATAATTCTAAATCATCAAGGTTTTCAGTTAATCCAATATCAATTTTATCCATCAAGCTAAACTTACCATAAAAGCAATTTTCCCTTCATTTTTAGGTCCAAAAGTCAGACTTCCGCTATTTGTCTCCATTCCTGTGTGTTTGATCACCACGGAATTTAAGGCAACATTCAACCAAACAGAGATTGCGCTAAGATCCCAGCGCAATGAATAACCAACCAGCGAGCGTTTCACTGAAATGTTTGGCAGTGTGTAATCATCAAAAATGGCCGATCACGACTTTATTTTTGTTTCAAAATCTGACTCTTTTATGAAAATTCGACAATCTTTCTGACATTTAAAAACACTTTGGATCAACGGAAACAGAGCTTCATCGATACAGGTGAGTTTTCTGAAATTTGCAAGCACTTTCAGCGATGTTTGGAGACAAAAATCAGAAATTTTTGTATTTTTTACGATTTGTTTTAACCTCGTTGTTTTACCTCATAATTTCCCTCATTATTCGAAGCCCTGCCCTCCTTCCGAAATATTACCCTTGTTGTCTAGATAACAATATAACTATTTTAGCTTCTTTTAGCTTCATTTAGCTTGATGAATTAGTGACTTTTGGTCCTTATTATGAGCAGAGTCCTAAACTACACCATTACCAAAATCCTAATCATAGCTGCTTGTAATACTGTGCTTTAACAAGGGTAATTGTGAAGATAGCTTTAGTAACCACTTTAGAACCAAACGTCCCCTCTGTGCAGTTACTACTGGCACTGTTACAGCCAGGCAGGACTGTAGTTACCGCACTGTTACTTCTTAGTACCACAACCATTATGGTACTGACTATATGCAAGATTTAGGGATTTTACTGTGTAAACGAACCTGATATTCCAATATATACATCAGTAACTCCAAGTCCATACAATTCTTCAAACTGGGTCACAAGATATTGGTTTTCAGCATCTCTAAAAAGTAGACAAAATAATAGATCATCTTTATTAACAAAATAAATTGAGCAATTAAAAATTGAATTGGTGAGGAACTCGTTAACAGTGCGGAAGTTCCAAAGTTCAAAACTTATGGAAAGCCCATTATTTCTCTGTGTTGCTAAATTTAAATTCTGTGTTACAAATTGAAGATTTTCGGTTGTTTTCCGTTTTCCACAATAATACACTAGGAAATGAAACCAAACTATCCAAACGTGCTAAAAAACAAATGACAACATGTGCGTAAGAGGCAACCGACCCTGGGGGGGGGTCTTCAAATTCTCCGAAAAGCTGACCTTCTCTATACCTATTTTTGGCTCAAAAACCTACCCATTAATATACCAATTTTAATGGAAAAGTACCCAATTTTACTCAAATTGGGTGTTTTTTGTTTTTGCAAATTTTCCCAAAAGCACCCAATTTATGTGCTTTCATCTGAGATGAAAACCATGCCATTGATACACCAAAATCCTGGAAAAATCACCCTAAAAGACAGGCACATATACGTATACCTTGTCAATGTAAGTAACACCTCA
>JXSR01S014216.1:21849-33162 GCA_000969725.1 Ophiothrix spiculata | reverse complement strand
CCCCCCCCCACCGGCAACCCCGACTGTCAATACTCGAACTAAAATAGAACATCGTCGTTGACTCATTCAGTAGTTGATTGCTGCTCAGTTATTACTTTTCTTTGTTATATTTTGCAAATCAGCACAAAAATCAGACATTTTACACAATTTTTCACTACTTTGTACGGGGTAGTGAGAGTCAGCCGATAAAAATGACCCCTGTTTGTAGCAATTTTTAAAACAGAAGTACAAACAGAAGTACAAGCTCAAACCTGAACAGGGGCCTATTTCGCTAACATCATTTTCTGAGACACAGTTCTTTTTTTTTCTTTTCTTTTTTGACTAACATCTTTTAATTTTTATCTTCATGGACAAAAAAGCAAAAAATCTCCTATCACAAATTTTGTGACGATCTCGTCCAAATATGGCATAAAATAATATCACATGAATCAAGAATTTGCGATGACTTCCATTTACGATGTTATTTAGCGGATGCTCATTGGCATCTGCAAGATATTTTTTGCAAACAAAATCATCGCAAATGCTTTGCAATTATTTTTTTTTCATCTCAAAATCTTAGTGAAATCGGTTTTGGGAAATCCATCGCAAAATTGCGACGATCTCTCTATTTTGCAATGAAGTTTGGCATTTGCGATGGATTTGGACATTAGTGAAATAGGCGCCTGGTATGGCCTAGGCAATGGCAGGATAAGTCACAAAATTAGCGCTCTTCTTAACAAGGTATGTCAGGTTCTCACAATCACTAAAATCCTTTTTTCATAATTTGAAAACAAGTAGACCATACAAAGTATACATATTTAAGAAGGAAGTTTCATCAGGAATCTATTTTTAGCATCAGATGCTCGATTTAAACACGTGCTTTTTAGGAACTTACCAAAACAGGGGTTTCTGTTTTGACCTGGAAAGACCCTACTTTTTTTTATAAATTTTCGCCAAAAGACCCCCTCCTCATTTTTTTCACTTTGTCACTGAAAGACTCTTTTTTGACCAATTTGTCATCGAAAGACCCCTACTTCTGAGGTGCATGGTGGCATTCGTACATCACTTTTATATGTGAATGCCTCCCCCCGCACCTCAATATCCCAAGTTAATTTCAGGTGAACAAAAGGTATCTTTAAGCCAAACCTGCTAACCTGTGACTTGTCACTTTTTCAAACGAGTGAAATTTGTGAAGTTTTAGTCAACCATTTTGATATTTTATTACCCATTCCCTCTAGAACTTCTTGTTACAAGTCTGTTAAACACTTTGATATCCCGGGGGCCGCTGGAAGAAAAATATGGTACTCATGCTTGTCAGAGCACCTCCCAATCATTTACAGCAAATTCCAGCCTTTAATGGGGTAAAATATTCTAAATCATACCCCTAAATGTCTTAAGGCTGGGGTAGACCTTCAAATGGCATAAATGGTTTTTGTACTCTAACTCTCAAACTAATTGTATAAACTATATAAAAGTATACATTTTTAGAAGCGGAATTTTACCCTAAACATGATGATGATATCAGTTTGTGACCAAAAATGTCAATTTTGGCAAAAAATGCCAAAAGCCTTATTTTTCGCCCCAAAATTTCTGGAAAGCCTAACTAAAATTTGCATAATTTGTGAAATGTTGAACTGTTTTGCTTTTTGGAATCTAGAAACAAATGTATAGGAACGGTTTTCTCAAATTTTTGATTTTTTTCTTAGTTTTTAAAAAATTGCCAAAAATAGGTCAAAAAATGTAAACACATCCCACCGCTGCCACCAAAATGGCAATTTTTGGCCTATTTTTGGCAATTGTTCAAAAAATAAGATAAAAATCAAAAATTTCAGAAAACCGTTCCTAGACATTTGTTTCTAGATTCCATAAAGCAAAAAAGTTCAACATTTCACAAATGCAAATTTTAGTTAGGCTTTCCAGAAATGTTGGGGCAAAAAATAAGGTTTTTTGGCATTTTTTGCCAAAATTGTTATTTTTGGTCAAAAACCGATATCACCAATATGTTCAGAGTAAAAATCCACTTCTAAAAATGTATACTTTTATATTGTCTATGCAATTAGTTTGACAGTTAGAGTACAAAAACCATTTATACTAGTTAAAGGTCTACCCCAGCCTTAATACACAAAAATTGATCCCTAAATAGTGTAATGGACATTAATCCCATTAATGGTGCAACACAAGGAAATGGCACCTCAACGGCGTAATGCACTATTTTCTGATGTAAAAAACTTAAATATAGCCGTTTCTGTTGTATTTCTTTGAATTATATAATAGCTGGCGAAAAGTAACCCTAAATGTGGACGATATCATAAAATAATGACCCTTAACATCAAAGGTTACCCTGAAAAGGCACCTCTTTTTTTAAAGACGTCGTCGATGCATATGGGACCCTTTTTCAACAATTTTTCTGACGAGCATGCGTACCAAGCACCCCCCCCCCCCTGGGCTTGATATAATTTGATCCCATCTGTGTTACATGTCTTCTCTAAGAGCATTATAGGCCTACTATCTTTTGAACTTTGATCAAGGTAACTCATTAGCACCCTGGGTAGTTGATAAATGCTGACAATTCAAACATTGACAGATTGATTGAGCACATAAGGTGTGTTTATATTGAGGACATGGGCTTTGGTAATAATTAGGTCTGTTTTCCTCTAAAGTTACACCAACTGGTCAGGATGGTAATTTCTTAAGGGGTTTTATCACACACGCAGTTGCTCCCGACTACAATTTCTTTCATGAATAGTACAAATTCAAAAAAAAGTTTACACCCATTTTACGTGAGCAATTTCAAGACACACAGAATGCACGCTTTATTAACGTGTTTGGTTAATAACGCACCACATCGCTGCGCAATACGCGGGAAACTATCCACACGCAGATGTGACATCAAAGTACTTTATTGGAAAATGACAGTTTTATAATACTAATACGATGACCTTATTTCTTCATTTTAGAATTTTGAAGTATGCATAAAGTGCTTTAACATATGTAAAAATTGAATCAATCAATTGACCATTTACTATTTTACAAGTACATAATGATCAACTTTTTTCAGCTTTCCCTATACTTTGTGTGGTAAATCGGGTGATTTTTTTGGAAAATATGTACTTCTTGAAGAGTAAATCATTTGCAAATTTTTGAAATTTTATCCAATGCACTTTAAGAAAGACACCACATTACATGAACCAGGATAAAAAAAACACATGGCAAACAAATGTATCTTATTTTGATTCGCGCCCTTATCTATTATATGGTATGTATCAGTCAGTGGTTGTGCAATTAATAGTTTATTCAAACACAGATTTAAAGATTGGATGCTATCATCTAGTTACTTTGTAAACAAAGATTTACTTGTTGTTGGTCTTAAGAATTTTATACATCTGGTTGATCGAGACTTGGATTCCCTGTCTCCAATTCAGAATCAAGTACAAGAACTAAATGTTTCACCTTATGATATTTTTATACTGTACTTTATCACAATGAACATTGAATTTAGAGTGTGTTTTTTATATATACCTTGTCTTTATCATGCACATGCATTATTTTGTAGGGTGTGATCACAATTTTCATGCATTGTACGTTGTGATTGCACCTTACTTGGGTGTCTTGTTGCTGTGCAATATGCCACTTTTTTTTAACTTATATTATGTTTATTCCACAGTTTTGGTCTTTCATCCTGCCTTATCTATGGGCTTTTAATCTATGCTGTGTAATATTCATTGATTGTGTTTTATATTGCCTTGCTCTATTGTAGATATATCAGTTTTTATCATGTTTGTAAATGTTTTTTATTGTAAAGCGCCTTGACTTCATTTGATGTTATTACGCTCTATAAAAATAAATTATTATTATTATCTTTATAAAAGACACAAATCCATATTTACACACTCCTACACTTTAGTATCTGCCATCACTAGGGACATTCACAGAATTGGTTCATAATTAGCACAAATTTCAAATCAAATTCATTTGAAACATGACATAATGCAGATTACTGAATGCAATACAGAAATTGATTTCAAATTCTCACTCAACAAATTTGGGTTGCATCAAGTGGGGAACGCTTGGGGAGTACTCAACTTTTGTTTTGGTAGGGGCGTGAATTTAGAATTACACTGAGTGATCATGGTGATAGCCATTGGTTGTTTTCTTACACCAATTATAGCCAAAAAAAAAGAAATGATGATATTCTACCAAATCCTCTCTTTAAGAGATAGAATGTTCAAAAAGCATGGAAACGTAAATAATGCAAAAATTGACTTTACTGTTATCAATTATCTGAATTTGAAAGAATTTCACTCAAAAAACAATTTCCCGTAAAAAGTTGACCAATTTTTAAGACGCAATAATGCAAAAACAACATATGTAGGACAACTTTTTACGATGATTTTGGAGTATCCCAACCTATGGTAACATAAATGACAAAAAAGTTACGACACATGTGTATGACTATTTTGTACTTCGAAATCAACTAGGACAATTTTCTTAGATGATTTTGGAGTATCCCAACCTATGGTAACATAAATGACAAAAAAGTTGCGCCACATGTGTATGGCTATTTTGTACTTCGAAATCAACTTCTTTGGCGCAATAATCGTACTACGTTTTAAAGCTCTTGATAAGTACCACAACTTACAAAAATTTGGTTTGCGACGTGGGTTTTTTGGATGCCTGGTGCTATTCAAAAGCTCATAGCTATTTAAAAAAAAAAACATTCCATGTTATTTTTTGCATATTTTGCAATAACAACCATCCACGTAAACAAAATAAAAAAGAATTTCTGACAAAATTTTATTTTTTGAGATATTTTCACTAGAATTCTTGCGACAGTGTTTAACCCATTCCAAATAATGGCCTTTAAAGCATGATCTTCAAATGCCTCAATAAAAATGTTAACTGTAAAAGGTGATAATCTTCCATTTCAAACTTAGACTCTGCTTGAAGACAACTTGTGTCTGTATCGAAGCGTGGGGGAGCACCCAACTCTGGTTTTAGTAGGGGTGTGTGGCCCACATATCTGAAACCCTAGTCTCGGGATTGGAAGATCGGCTCTGAAAAAGTGGTCTAGAGAACTGAAGTGATCCAAAAATGAGTCTTGCAAAGTAATTTTGGTGGGGGAGGTAAATTTGGGCTCTTTTTCATTTCCTAAATTTTGCTTACAATGGGGGTCTTGACACTAAATTTCAAATGAGGCTATGGAACTGAAAAAAAAATTAAAATAGGGCTTGCAAACTAAAGATTGTGCTTGAAATGGGATCTTGGGAGCGGCGGACAAGTCATGAAAAGGGGTCTTGAGGGCCTCACATACCTTTCTAGGTAAGTCCCCCCCCCCAGCGGGTATCAAGTGAAAGTCTTTGTTTCTATTGTTTCATCACTGAAGCTATCCATTAAGGCATGTTATTAGGGACTTGGGGAACCTGGTTTGCATAGCTGTATTTTCCTCGCTGAGTCCTGGGTTCCGAAGCTGTCCTATGTACATTTAATTTACAGTGGACATATTCACTTTCGCATGTTTTTTAACCAGGTAGTCCAAAGTTCCCTTCTGCATCGATCTAAAACTATCATGTGTTTTGTGCATCTGAGTCTCTCTCAACTAATTTATGGGACGCGAGCGTACATTTTCAAGGTGAAAACGGTCCAGTTCTATGCTCACGTGTTTGAGTACGCGTTCACAAATTACTGCCACAAACAGGGTTGTCACTACGCCAGGCGGTGGCTGGCGGGACCACCCGGCACTCTTAGTTTCCACCCGGCTCTCAGGTTGATTTTGAGTCAAAATACCCGGCACTCAAGGCTCAAAAAATACAAATGCAATGAAGAATCAATAGAAAAATGAACAATTATTATCAAAATTTATATTTTCTTACTATTTCACATAAATGTTACCCGGCACAAAAAGTTGCCTGGTGACAACCCTGGCCACAAACAATAAGGGTAAATATAATTAAGTACAGTACCAATAAAAAGTGCTCTGGAAACAAGAGGTATTGGCTTAGTGATGTGAAATGGTCGTGATGATTTAAAAACAGCTAATCAAGTGGTCAAATGGCACTATACCATTATTATTATCATTAGTAGTACTAGTACTTACGTTCTGATTGTAGTTAAATACGCCCCCTGGACTTCACAGTAGTGCCTAGCATCCGTCCATGTTTTAGGGTTATTGACATTGAATTGATAGCACTGGCCTTGAAATAAACGCCACCCACTTGGACATGATCCTAGACAAAAAAGAAAGCAAGAAAATGAGTGTTTATATACTTGCATTCTTAATCTTTACTAATGCTAAGGCTTGTGTTAATCCATTAATTTTAAGCAAAATATGCACTTATCTTAAAGGGGCAATTCATGATCAACTTTTCATCTTCAGGCGTCACACCACAATAGAGCTTCCCATTGACTTACTGTACAAAATGGCTTCCTAAAAACACCCGAGAACTCAATAATAAAGCATCTGGTTGCTTCAACACTGCCTTTTCTCAGATGATTATGATCTGTTCTAACACAAAATGATGATAAAAGTACACCTTCAAGGCAAAAATTATAAGAAACTGGACGTTGAAGTATAACGCCCCCTATCATCGACAGCCGAATTTTGTATTTCCAGAATGAAGCGCAAATTAAGGAAAACCCTTTAAATTTTACCAAATTAATCTGGAGATCAAAAATGGCATCAGATCATCTGTAAATAAACCTAGATCTTTATAATTAGAACAAAATATTGACCAAAAATATTGCCCTTCTATACGTTTTGAAGTCCTGTTTTTAGAAGGGCAGTCAATTTTGCCGATTTTAGAAATGCCGGATTGCGAGTGCTAATTATTTAGTGTAGTGCGCCCAGCAAGGTCACCTCAAACAAAATCAATTTTGTTTAGCTGGTATGAATCCTTGACTGGTATATGTTACAATCCCAAAGCCATTCTTTCAAATATGCTTGGGTTTTTAAGAAAAGTGAGAAAATGTGTCATTTTCTATCAGGGCCCCCGACAGTAATTACAACAAGGTAGCCTACGGCAATTTTCAAAATGCTGAAAATCTTGTAACTTGAAAACGAATGGTCAGAATCAAGTGCAATTTTCAGTATACATTTATGCTGTACTCTTCATTTTATTTAGCTAGAAAAGAGATGAAGTTGTAATCACATCAGAATCATTAATTGCACCTTTAACAAGCAGATAAACAAGTTTAACTCAAGGCGATGTCAGTTTTTGGCATACATGAGTTATTTGTCAAAAAAATAGATCTAACACCCTATTTTTGACCAAAACTTTTTTTCATAGGTACTACTGTGAACTATTTTACTACGTAGAATAAAGAAACAACAAATGTGCAGGATTTTTTTGACAAAATTTTTTCCTAAAATGACTGGTTTTATATCACTAAAATTATCAAAAGATCACTTCTGTATCAATAAACAAAGAAACACTTGGATGCAGTGGCGTGCCCAAAGGGGGCCCAGCTTGGTATGTCAATGGGGGGAAAAGGTCCACTCGGGGATCTGGACAATAAAAAAATAGAAAAAGAAAGGGAAGTAGAGAAAAAAATACAAAGAAAAGAGAAGAAAAATAGTTTGAAATGTAATAAAATCGTTAAAAATGATGTCTGTGCGCCTGTGAGACTTTTTGGGGGGTCAGTTTTCAAAAGCTACGTCAACAAATTTTGGGTGTACCTTTTTAGTGTAAGTTTTTGCCAGGCGCCCAACACTCAGAAAATCCTGGGCACGCAACTGCTTGAATGCAATGAAATTGTATGCATATATATTTTTGAGACCTACTTTAGTCTAATGAAATAGGTAGTGCAAGACTAAAAATCAATAAGGTAGAGGTTTATATACGATGGGTAAGACAATTCATCTCTTTTTCTTTAATGTCTACCAGAGCACATTGGGGAGCTTTATTGGGAAAAGCAACCAGTACTTGAATTAAAAAGTAAAAGGGACGATCTGTATTTGCATCTGTATGTATGTTCAACATCTCTCTTTCGAAGCATTTGGGTGAGACTCCACGTTTTTGCTATGTTTGCAGTGAGGTGATTGCTATTCGAATTTGATTCCACGACTCTCAATGCCCCATGCATAGAATGAAGTACAGATAGGAAACTGGACTATTTGCACACTAAACATGAGGCTAAGTTAGTTACCCATGCATGCGACAGAAGTGAAGCTGCATGAACGCATTATAATCCAATAACTTGACTATAACACAATAAGTATTTAACAATTTTTCTCAAAATCGTGCGTATACATGCAATCTGAACTTGACCAGCTTGACTTACACCCTGGCCACATAAGCCGCAAGAAGCCGCAACGCTGTAACCTCGCAACGCCGGTATGACACCGGTGAATGATTGTGATGCCCGGTCGGACACCGGTGGTTATGTGACCATAACTTAAGACATTGTATACAAACCGCAAGGTTTAAACTCAGAATTAAATTCTTGCGGCATGCTTCCATCGCTCTACGGCTCACTGACACCGTCCGGTTTCCGATAGGCATCTGCTGAATTGACGCCGTAAACACATCATAACCTCGCCACAAGGTTATGTGACCAGGGTATAACCCGAAGATATATTGGATATTGATTGACTTGATTGATCCACAAATTGATTGACCGAGTCTATCTACCCTACCTTGAGGTATTTCACAAATGTATCTATTACTGCCACCAGTGCATTTCTGTGTCTTCCATTGAGGTGCATCTGCTAATGTGATACGCCCACAGTTACCACCGTCGTCAAAATTCCTACAATACAAAGCATCAAACAAAGACAACATTTTTGGATGCTATAAAAGTAGAAATTTTTGCATGATCTTTATCTGATACATTTTTATTTTTGCCTACATGAAAAAAAAGTGTGCAGTATATACACATTATTTTTCATAGGTGCATTTATTTTTCTTAATAGAAAAATTTTGAAAAATCCTCTCCCCCCCCCCCCCAAAAAAAAAAATCCTTGGGTTTTAACCAAAACAATCCCTTAAATCAGTCAAGATAACTCAATCAGTAAAGCATTTGCTTATACAGTGTACAGGTCTCAAGTCTGAATACTTTGGCGCCAAAGTTGAATGCCCGAAAGTCCCTTGGATAATAAATTAACTGCTAATTGTTTGTGGGAACCCAAATTAAATTAAGGCTGCGATAACATATAAGAGGCACCCATGTGTTCAGTGATGGGGATAATCATCGTCAATTTCAAATATGAGTGCCTCCCCACGGAAGAGTACAGCGAATGCCGTATACCGTATACTTCTATGTATACTTCTCCTAAGGGAGCTAATCATGGCTTTGATGATTTTGTTGGGTGACTGCATATAGAAGCTACCACAGAATCAGAAATGATGCTTGAGGTGGTCAGTAAGCAAGTTCGATATTAAGAAATTTCCGATGTTGATATGTCAGCCGTTAATTATCGATATATCAGAGTTTTCCCTTCTCAACTTGCCAAGTAAAGATATTATAATGCCAAAACGAGTGACACCAATTTCTGTGTTGTTATTAGGCACAGTTGAAGAATTTCTCACCCCTCCCATGATTTATTTTTCAGTGCATGCATCATCACGTGACTGGACCTTTACTGTTTCCAATGCAAGCACCCAGCTTTGCACTCACTCAAAGTTTCTGATGCGCATTAACTGTGCGTTGACTTATGTGTACTGTGTAAACACACTTCCATGTATGCTATGAATAATGTGTGTAATTTGAATATAAACTGTGTGTTCATCACAAATCAACAATGGTACGCTCCTGAATAAGGAGACATTGTGAGTTGTTGAACAAATTATCGATCATGCTCAGTGGTTAGTTAGGATCTATACCATTTGCTACGGCCATGTAGAACTAAAAAAAAAGGTATGGTGTACTATAAAAAACATACATACATTTACTTCATTAATTTTTGCCAATAATATAACTAATGTCCTCTGAGATGATTAATTTTTGTTAACAATACAAATGCAAATAAAAATTAAACTTACGATAAATTTGGTTCCCCCGGTAACCAGTCGATGTAACTTGTAGCTGATGTTCCATCTGACCACGTAAAGTCACCTGCTGTGTCACTGAACTATATGTACACAAATTTGAAAAAAATAATTGTTACAATGTTTTTAATCTAAAATCAAGCTGATTACTCTTATGTGGTGTTCAATATTTAAAAATGTAATCATCTTCATATTCTGTAAACTTTTTTTAAACACCCTGTATGGGCATTTGATATGATGAGACATTTTTAAAATGGTACTCCTGCCCCTATACATTTTTGAATTTGAACTACATGTTCAATATTGATATATATAATAGAATATATAAAATTGATAATTCAAGATTGTTTAAGGTTTGGATAGCATCCATTAACTCTTAACAGATAAGATAAGGTCTTTTTCAACTGTATCGGATAACCTAAAATGAAATGAAGGTTGGATCTTTCTTCAAAACATCTTAGTCTATGATGTTTCATATACCAACAATACAAATCAATAAAAACAATGAGAAACACAGCTTTTTAACCTTTTCTCTGACCAGACAGTGTTTTCTGATTAACAGCCGGGATCACAGAGTTTGGAGCTCATCATGAACATATTTGTTTTATAGAGTAAAGCTCAATTCATACTCGGCCTCCAAACAAAATTTTTCCTACCAAACATTTGGTTGTGACGTCACCAAATATTTTCCATCGAACTTAAACTATGAACGGGTAGCAAACATTTGGTCCAATGTATATGGCAATTCAATAACATGTGCAATCTAGCGCGAAATTTTGTTTGGTCTGAACTCGGTTTTTATTTTCTTTTGTTTGGAGTCACTCGTCATTTTTACGTCACGACCAAATGTTTGGTAGGAAAAATTTTGTTTGGAGGCCGAGTATGAATTGAGCTTAACAAAAGAAAAACTCACAGAAAAAACTTAGGTAGGTGGTTATAACAGGGTTGGCCAGACAATCCAACCCACGGGGTAACTGAGTTTTGTAAAAATAATAAAAATGGGTGAAATGATACCCTATTTGAGACCATAAATCTACCATGAATGGATACCCTATCTGGGACAATACCTGTTCAAATGAATACCCTATCTGAGACTGTCGCAAATATCACAAAATAATTATAAGAAATCGTAGGTATAATATAACTGTGCACCATTTTAACACTTTTAAGAAGTGTTTCTCCGTATTTGAAGCACTTGTATTGGCAATTTAAGCCACCACAGTCATTCAAATTCAACCATTCTTTCTTAGTTTGATACCCTACCAGAGGCATACAAGCCAAATTTGATACCCGATGCGAGACTTGCAGAGTACCATGACAATTTTGATACCCCATATTGAAAGTCTCAAGA
>JXSR01S014215.1:38612-48617 GCA_000969725.1 Ophiothrix spiculata | reverse complement strand
ATGCCGCAGGAATTTAATTCCGAGTTAAAACCTTGCGGCTTGTTATACGATGTGTAACCATCGGCGTCCGACCGGGCATCACAAGCATTCACCGGTGTCATACCGATATACGGGCGTTGCGGCGATGCTTGGTTGCGGCGTCTTGCGGCTTATGTGACAAGGGTGTTAGGCTTATATATTGTTCTACAGGTCGAGTCAAAACTGTAATCGACGAAGGGCAATTTTTATAGGAAATCTGTTTATGGTTATCAACTTAAATTATACTTGATAAATAGCAATTGTTTTCAGTTTTCATGAGAATTTTAGTTTGTTGATATTGACCGATGCATTCAAAAGTTACAGGTACTTAATTGTGATGTCGAACAAATTCGCTTCAACATGAACTCTGCACTGTACAGCAGTGAGCAATATCCTCTTTATTGTCCATTGATGAACTTGACGCTGCATTCAAAATGTTGAAAGGGAACAGTGCAGACATACTGAAGAAGATTCAGTGATGCAGATCAAAGTACTAATGGTCATTTCAGATATCAGTGCACAATCTTGACAATAATGCCGGGAAATAGGTCATCCTAGCAAACACAAAAAAGTTATGTATATAGATGTTTTTTAAACATTAGTCAAAACATCATGAGAATGTTCAGTGAAAATGTTTATTTGACGTTAAAATGTATGGTAAGGATTTGGGCCAGAAAACATTTTTATAAAACGTTCTTGACGATTTTGTAAAAACATTTTTCAAACATTGCAATAGCACACGCAAAAATGTTTGATAAACGTTTTGAAAACATCTACAGGGTGGACCAATAAAAGCGTTATTGAAGTTCAGTGTCACATAACTTGAAATTGCAAAATGATTCGAGAATATTTTTTATATATTCATAAATTATGGTACCTTGTCCCTGTATGGTAAAACTTTCATTTCAAACAAAGCTTGCATTGCAAAGTTATTGCCATTTGCGCAAAAAGAGTCAAAATCAGGTTTGTCCACGGGGCAAGTTTACGGGTACGTGCATACAATGAGCGTTGGTTATAATATTTGTCTTAATTACCTGATTGGTTTTAAGTTAATGATTATATATAAGGATGTGATGAAGGAACTTGCGTCGAGAACTCATCTCGTGTGGTCTAGTGGAATGGAGCAGGACTCCGAATCAGTAGGTCGTGAGTTCGAGCCCCGCTACGGCCAACGGGTTATGTCCTTGGGCAAGGCATTTAATCCTCATTGCTTCGTCTACCAGAGCGTTATTAGGAAGCTGTTATGGGAAACATTACAATCTAAGTGCACTTGGCCAGCGACTCCTAGGTGAATGCGAAATGATTGTGACGGTTTCCTAACGGTAGCGTAATAATAGGCATCAGCGCTTTGAAACAGTTGTATAAGACGCTCTATAAATGGTGTGTATTATTATTATTATTATTATCTTAGGATGAGTTCTGCATTTACAGACATCCCTGTTCAAGATCCTGCTATTTTCTGTATCCCTGTTCAAAACAGTACCAAAGGGGTGAAACTTTGTTCTAACGCTGTAAATATACTTTGTAGATACGTGTATGCCACATACACACACTAGTCTTAAGTCGACATCGTCGACTGTGATTTTGTCGCAAAATTTAAATGGCGTTTTCAAAACGTGAGTATGAACAATTTTTTATGGAAGTTATAATGATATCATTATGAATTTGCGTCCATGTTTCTTTTCTTTAATTATTTTGAATAATTGACACTTATTTCAATAACTCGGGGGCTTAGCCATTAATTTAATGATGGCGGCTGATCGCTTCTACAATGCCATTCAGAATAAGCAATTCTTTGAGAGCTGAAATCTGTCGAGGATCAAATGTTAAATTAATCAACTCCCGTCTGTTGAAATGTTTGTTTTTCAAGACTCATCGGTTGATGATATCACACGTGTTTTACTTTGGATTTGCGTAATGCGCATGTGCGTATAGATTGATACTGCTAACTCCCTTTTCGAAGAACATGTTATCTAAAACATTTGTGCTGTCGGGTGTGACGTCAGTTTTAAGAACGATAAATGGTAATTTACAATCTTTTGACATGTTCCTAAAATATGTTAACATTGGTTTGCAAATAATGACGATATATTGGATGTTATTGATGTGTCCATTAGTTGTCGCAATTTTTTAAATTCAATACATACCAATGAAATTCAAACTATGAGATATGCACCTAATTTTGTCATCAAAGAGAGGTTACAATGGTCGTAGCCTTCATATTTAACACTCAAAATACTTATTTTTTAATTATCAAAACATAATTAGACCTACACTCCTTAATGAAAACAATATGGCGTCCATTCAGGGCCACTGTCATGTTTCTCGACAAATTCGCCATCCCAACTCTTCGCTGCCTGTGTACAAGCGAGGTAAATTGTTTCCCTTTAGTAAGTCTACACATTATGAGTATATTTCTTTGAATATTCCCCCAAGAATGATTATACGCAGGTTACTTCCATTACCCTTTCACTACTGAGCGAACGAAAGGGCCAAAGGGCTAAATGGCAAAAGCCTGTTATTGTAAAATGATTGATGATTTTCCCTATGTGTTGTCTTACACGGACAACTGCTTTTACGCAAGGTATTGGCATAATTGGAATCCATTTGCCGTCTACTAATTCCACTGCAGAATTGCACCGCCATACAACAAAAATGAATTCCTTCGTTTCTCACGGCTACAATGTGTCTGGTATCTTCATTCATCTCTCATAACGTCGCCATTTTGAAAGCAACAAAAATTACCTATGGGCCAAAGTAAGCTAAGGGGACTGTTTTAATGCATTTGAAAACACACATTGCTAACATTGCTCAGATAATGAGAAATCAAATATTAACTATGGACGAGTTATACTCTCAAACACCAGGATTTACGCTATGTTGCAATACTTATGATTACGGAGTGTACGTGCATATATACGTGTACCATCTACACAGACTATTTACAGAGTTAGCTTAGCCATCCGTGTAGTTACTAGTTCTAAAAAAAACCGTTCAGTAATAAATGTTTTCTCGCAACTTGTGAAGTTCCTCCTCTAACAAATATTAACTATGGACGAGTTATACTCGCAAAAACCAGGATAATATTAATACAACGAGCAAATAAAAAATTATTAAAAAGAGTTGCCAAAAAATTAAGTCATAGTAAAATGTGTTTTTTAAAAGTGGAGTAAATACTCTACAACATGCTTTTTGTCCCGTTTAATTTCACCACTCCAGTCAAAAGATATGAAGAATTTAAGAAAGCCTCTAAATCTACTTTGGTCCGATTTGTGAGATTAGACTTCCAGCAAAAGAAATGCAAAATTAAAACGAGGAGAATATGGCGGTATTCAGCAACCAACTAAAGCAAAATCAATCTAAACAAATCTTACCTAACCTGTACCTAACATTAAGTGATATTTTAAGTCCATCTTAAACTGAAACAGGTCCTTAAAAAGTACGGATCTTCCTGATACTCTTATATTCCTTGAATCTGTACTTCTGGTGAGGTATTCGGGTAAATTAGGATACATTTCCTACCAATAAAAGTATTCTAATGAAAGATGTCAACCAATAATACTGTTATTCACAAGTCTTTAGCAGATACCACGAAAATCTGAAGACAAAGGAGTTTAAGAACTCAAGTCAGTTAGTGATTCATCTGGCACGTCTGAAGGGACGCAACAGGTTGACTCAACCAGACGCACCAACCTGCTTAATACCAGCAGGTCCTCATTAAATGTCATGAAATGGGTTCAAGGGATGCTTCTTCTAATCATGTAATGTTTTAAGCAATTTGCATTCAGCGTGTGCCCTATAGGTGAATCATTACAGATTTACAAATCAGACCATCAACAGTTTTCGGGTCTTTACAAAGTGTGCAATAACTTTTGATTCAAAGATCAAAATTAAGCAAATCAAAAATCTTGTAAAAGCCAATGGTCTACTCTATTATATTATTATAACGTTTGCTCACAATTATGCTCTGTTCTCTCAAAAGAAAAGTTCAAGGGTCGTTGCGTTTTTATTGGGACACCCTATATTTTGATTCACCCTGTATATTTTCACCACATCAAGTTGGCTTACTTTGTTTTTACTTACAATTTATTATTATGATCTAGATAACCTCCAGTATCATATTAGATTCTTGACGTGTTTTGTGCCTTGTCTGTTTGATCTACCTCTCCCGTTTTTTTATTGTCACAGTAAAGGTTAAATTTCCATCTTCATTTTTAAAGGTTAAGGTGTCAAAAATGTTGTCCTAACAAATGATCAAAAGTGTCGATAAACTGGAATCATCTCCAATAAACAAAAACAATGACAGGGTCCGTGTCACTTCAGGGACACTGTCATGTCTAGTTTTTATTGTTGGATTTTGTAATATTTGTTTTGTTTATCAAGGTTGACCCGTAGTAGGAGAGAGTCTAACTAAAAATGTTATTTGTCTTGATGACATTTTTTGAACTTGTGTACTTTTTGTGTTGGGTGGTAACCATTATACCCTCATGAAAGCGTCTCACAGACGGGATTACAGGAAAAGTAAGCTCAGGAAGACGAGGGTTAAATTGTGAAAAATATCTCGACTTTCATAATTTTGCATAGTTAAGAACAACCGTACTGATTTCAGATGAACGTTAATAATTATTTCTGTCTTACTTAGTATAAAGAAAAAAAACTATATGTCTGTCGCAGTTGCCATTGGTGAGTAATTGTATCAAAAGACGAAATTCACTGACGTCACATTCCTTTAAGTAATATTTGCTTCTCTGCCGAGCTGGCTCCCTGGCACCTCACCTATTAACTCACAATGCTATCATTTCTTATAATATGTGGAAAGCAGTTTGGATTACAAGCCAAATTGTGTCACATGTGCTTAACCTGTTTGACCAAGTCATAATGACATGAAATTTGATACTGTTCTTTTCATTCAATGCTGCGGCTATCTATGCAAAATGTTAAAAGGTTACATGGGATGGTGTAAATAGTCCAAAACGCCCTAAAACAAGCGGTGTTTTAAGTGAATTATTTCACAGCATTCACCTGACATAGCATACATTTATTCTTTATTTTATTTTATTTCATTTTTATGGTTCATTTCATGCAATCAGTCTATTCAAATGTTAATTCCCAATATTTATTTTTCTTTTCATACATAATATATTGACCAGATGATTAAATTAAATTTTCTAAAATGCACATACATATACAAGTGGTTCTTTTTGACGGATTTTATATATAGATTCTACTTAATATTGAAAACTTACTGAAATGATCTTATATGTGAATCTTGAGACTTTATTAAAGGTGTAGATTCCTATTTTAGGATGTGTATAATTTACTTTTAACTGATTGACGTTGACCTCAGAAATGCATTGTGCAAGGTTTCAACCTTAGCCTGTGTCTTGTTTTCTCCTGAGAGGCAAAAGAAAATATGCAACCATGGGAATGAAGCAGGAAATGGAAAAATTTGTGCTATATCTATAAACAAAACTATAAAGAATGTTGAGGAAAAGTTTTGGATTCATAATCAGAAAAATGTGGCTTTCATTTCAAGAAAACTTCAAATCTGAGGGTTATGAGACTATATCTTGTGATTTTAAATTCTAAATTTGTTTCTCAGATAAATTAACAGAACTACTTAATGCAATTTAGTATATATTAAAAGAGAAATAGTTAAATATAAAATGATTTATCACAGGCGTAGTAACAATATATACAAGATTTGAAACAAGAAATGTTGTTTGACACCAGTTTGTAAAAAAATATCAGGAATTGTATTTTTTTGAGTTTTTTACAATTTCAGGGGAAAACAATTGAAGACCTTAGTGGAAGAAGTGGTCAAGTGCCGTTTTGACGAAATTGAATTATTGGTGGTTTTGAAGTCGCTTTTGGACAAAAACAATTTTAACAAATTTTTTGGTGGTTTACCCTCTCGTAAGGGGTCGTCACGCTTGAGTGAATTTTTGGTAAAATTTGAAAAACGTTCAAATAATGTAGTTACATATCAAATTACTCGTCTTGTCACGCAGATTCCAAATGTATATGGTTTTATATACTTTCAGGGCTTTGTTGAGGAGATATGACCTAAAAATCGATATGAGGTCAAGTGAGGTCAGATTTTCAACAAGGTCCGATTTGCGTGAATGACATATCAAAATGTTTGTCTTGACTTGCAGATTCCAAAAAATTTATGCTTTGAGAATGTTTCGTTTACTTATTTTAGAATATCGATAAATATTTTTTTAGCGACCATGATTTTAGTGGAAGAAGACTAGTGGTCAAGTACAAAATAGTGATTATTGATTATAGAAAATCGATATAGACCTCTAATTCATTGTAATTGATCATCTCTTGTAAACAATAACATATATCTAATATGAATTCAGCACCTCTCTTGATTTGAAAGTTATTAAAAATTCAGAACTTTAAACGCTTATAACTCAAAACTAGTATTTTGGCACTTGATCACTTCTTCCACTTAGGTTTTCAATTGATGATTATTTAACGGCTTACCCTAACTTCACCTTAGGTGGTACCCCCTTTTTTCATCAAAATGACCGCAAAGGATGTAAAGATTATCCAAAAGCCTGGGGTCGGTTGCTTTATGCCGCGGGGAAAAACGTGAATGCGGTTGCACCCCCCCCCCACCCCCCTGGTTAGACGTGGGCTGATATATGTAAAGATATAAGTATTAAAAAAGCAGGACATGTTTTGTGCAGTCCGTTTAAAAACGTTAAATATATCGTTAAATAACTAGAACGTCCACTATCGAGCAAGAAAAGAAACCGATAAGACAAATGAAATAAATCTGACTTTCAATTTCATATATGAAATTTGCGTTTATTACAGAACGTTTGTAAGGGGATATGAGTGATTAAACATGTAGTCAGCTAAATGAATCGAACACTAAGGTAGCGCCAAAAAACCCGCAGATCTGATTGTGAAGGCGTATTGATGAAAACATACAAGTTAAAATAATGAAAAGTTCACTTGAAACCATATAAATAATAAAATGCATAACCAAATAAAGGGAGCTTCATACAATAAAGTTATATAGAGTTAAAACATCCTGCTATTTCATGCTTGACAGATCTGTTTCATAAGGGCTATGGAGACCCTAACTCATCAGAAATAAAATGCAGACAAAACTTAATACAAATGCAAAATATATTCCAAACAATAAAAATAATTACATGAGCATATATAAACTCCGCGTCATAAGTTCCTACCCATGATTTCTGCATGTTTTTAGATGAAATAATATAATGTTTTTCTGATAATTTTTGGCACACCAACCAAGTCTTATCGATTTGTAGTCAGAATATATCAAGATCTTTAGCATGCGACACCGATACGTAGAGAACAGTCGTTAAAAAATACCTCTAAATTCAATTGTTGCAAATTTATTATTACACGCAGGGAACCATTATCAATTTAAAACTGGGACGATAAATACTATACGATTTATCGTCCCAGGTTTTATATGAGTACAGGGCAATGGTTTACTGTTATACTGTATTCAACGGGTCAATAATGTTATCGTGTTCCGTCACGTTGAATCGAATAGCCCGCGCTGTGGAGCGAATCCTGGTGTCATTGATCACGGCTACTCACGATAAGTATTCATGTTGTTTATGATTGTGCCTTCAGTGTGTTGTTCAGGAATTAGCCAAAATTGAATTCAGAGGTACTTTTTCAAAAGCATCTGCTCTTTGCAAATCGATGTCACTCGTTGGAGCATTTGATACATTCCTACTTCAAATCGATGAGACTTTGTTGGTGCGCCAAAAATTATTAGAAAAAACGTTAAATTAATTCATCTTAAGGCATATTCATATATGTGACCTTCCAGCCCGTATGAGCAGTAAATGCCAGAAACTTCTATTTGCGCTACAGGTGAAAATACATGTCAAGGTCATAATTTGCCGAAATTGATTTTTTTGACAGATTCACAATCCTAGTGCTTACTACAAAATACCAGCAAAGTTTCATTTTAAGAAAATGATATGAAATGTGAAATAATTGGCATATTCTTAAGACGATCAACATAAAATATAGGCCTTTCCAATCTTTGAACGCGTTTATCTGAGTTATGTTTTACTCCCTTACAACCTTTGACGGACCATAACTTGACTTCTGGAAATCGTGTGAAGTTCATTACGGTGTCATTTTAATTTATAAAGTATGGTCTTTGCAAATAATTAAACAAGTGAAAATGACAAGAGCTGGCATTTACTGCTGTTTTGGGCTGGACGGTCACATATGTGCTGACTCACCCCGAAAAGGGGGAAATTGCGACAGAACACTTTTAAAGATACTGGTGAAAATAGGTAGTAAAAATAAAGAAAATAATACGAATTTCCAGCGTGATCGCCTTGATCAATTTCGACAAATAAGGTGTCATTTTAAAGCTTAGAAAATGCTGTAATAGATGAAATGATAAACTCAAAATTGATATCATCTGCAAAGTCCCCCCTTTCAGGGTGAGCCATTACATATTAAGGTATTAATCACAAAATTGAGGGATTAACTTGGTTCCATCATAAAACCATATTGATCACTTAAGAAGGATTACACTTGATCCTGTCAAAGTTGCATGAACTGATAGACGTGATAATTGGCAAACAAGCTACGGAGACATTGATTAATTAACATTGCATAGTAGGTGTTTCCTCCTATGCCGGTGTAATTAAATACAGCGTCCGTGTGGCTGAGTCTCCTAAGTCAATTTTAATACGTCGATCCTGGGTTTCCCAACCGGAAATTAATCTTTACGGACGTAAGTCATTAACTGGTCATATTTTTGGTTTCACACAAAACATTGGTACAACCATGCCAATTTGTATTGAACGGATCGTAACTCTGGATATATACACTTAAAACCTACAAAGTTAGATATTGCCGGAAAGCTTACTTTCCGAGGATTTCAATTCTACCTGAAAAAGTCTAATTTTTAAGGATGGGTAAAAATCATACAGGGTACAAAATAAAAAAAAAGTGCATTTTGGTAAACCAACTTGGCACAATGAGATTTTGTTGGGGAAAGGTGTATCCAGATGCCACAAACATTACTTGAAGGATGTACTGATAGCCTTCCATAAAATAATTCATTTGGTGACCAATTTCATTGTTGTCAAAATATTGAGGATGGTCAAAATCTATGAAACGACTCATTAATTTTTGGGACATTTATCGGTCAAAAGATTTTTCATGTATACACTACCTAAAAATTAATCACATAATTGGATTCCTCGACAAATTTCCTTTTGAAAAATGTATAAGTTTTACCATTTACGTCGAATCGGTCAAAAGATATTTCATTTTAAAAATTTTGAGTGTAATGCATGTTTTGTACAGTAATGTATAGAGAAAATTACCCACATATAAACCATAAAGAAACAACAAAATTTGGATGACTTGTCAATATTCGATACATGCTTTAGCATTATATATATCTCATTGAAGTATATTCAAAAAATTATGATCCCAGCATTTTTATTTTTAATAATACATATGTTTATAAATCATAACTTTCTTGTACTTTTGCATGTAATCCTATGCGCGCCTCCTCCACCGTCGCCTCCTCCACCCGATCCATCGTGTTCCCTAATTGCTTTTTCAAGTATAACTTCATTAATTAAAATCATGAGAAGTTCAATTTTTGTACATGAATAGAGTATAAATAGACCTTTCATATGATACCAAATTTTTACAAAAACATAAAGAAGTTTTAAGAAAAATACATGTTTTCTACAATTTTTTTGGGTAATATGTAACAGATCCATGATATTTGAGGGACCTATTTGTGACGCAAGGCCTTACCGAAATTTAATCCCACAATGATAAAGCATAACGATGCACCCAAATAGGCGTGAAATGGATGCGCACTACCACCCATCCTAAACAACAATTAAAATTGCCCGCTTTTAAGTATATAAATTGGAGGAGCTAATGTCACGGCTTATTAGTTTTATAGGCAAGACTGTGTTTGGGCTAAAATTTCGG
>JXSR01S014215.1:0-12556 GCA_000969725.1 Ophiothrix spiculata | reverse complement strand
GTTGCTTCTTCTGTTGCAGCTGGCACGGCTGCATTGACAGGTATTGGAGTTATTGCTTCGGTGCCCCTTGGGTTTACCGCAGTTGCAACTGGTGTCCTAAGTGTTATTAGCACTGGAGTTAGCAAAATTCTTTTAAAGAAAGTTGAAAAGCGTCAACAAATTGAACTTACAGCCGCATCTAAGCTTGGTTCTATAAACGGACTTGTTTCTAAAGCTCTTCAAGATGGACATGTTAGCAACGAAGAATATCAACTTATTTTACAAGAAGAAGAACATTATCGGGCATACAAATCACATATAATAAATAGAACTGTTGGTAATATAAGAGAGCTTACAGTTGATAAAGAAAAAGAGATTCGAGAAGAAAGTTTAAAAAAAAAGGGATTTTCGAAGGTCAAAAAATGGTTATGGCCAACCTCCACCAGGCTATTTTGAAAGACAACACCCAACCATGATAGACAGATTTGTTGTTCAAATTACTTGCTGCTTGAAAATCGATTAGGCCTATTTTACGTAATACAAATTAAATTTCATTTGTATATAATGGATGAGTTTACAGAAAGTATAATTAAGATTATTCTTGACAAGTGGGACGAACTTCCTTCTCATAAAAAACTACTTTTAAGAAGTAAGTTAATTAGTACTTTCATTTCTTTTGTTGGAGAAGGTAAACAGCGTGATAAAAAGCTTATTAGCATTCACTTAAATTAATTTGAAGCTTAGACAATGTTAGAACTGCAAGTCAAAAAACCAAGGTGTAAACTATTTACTTTTGTTATATGAAATCAGTTCTAAGCTGAAAAGGGACGATGCCATCGGCCGTTCAAAGGTCATCTAAACAACGATGCTATTAAAAGGCATTATGGTAGTTAAACCAGTATAGGTTTGACAAGGGACGATGCCATCGGCCGTTCAAAGGTCATCTAAACAACTTTCAACCTGTGAAAGGTTATTCTTACCTTAAAGGATGGTTTGATCTAAAAACTAACTTTCGACGATTTAACTCTAGAAATTAACTTTCGACGATTTAACTCTAGAAATTAACTTTCGACGATTTAACTATAAAAAAATTAACTTTCGACGATTAAACTTTTAAAAATTAACTTTCAACAATGAGATTAACTTTCAACTTTCTTTAAAAATGTTATTGTATCTTAATGCAGACATCAAGAGTCGGCATAAGTCTTTACTTTAAAGAGTAGTAGGACAAAGACAGTCTCCCATCATAAATTAATTTTCGTGTTTAACTTTCAGTATATTTGGGTTTTTTTTGTGTGAATTAGGTCGAGCGGAAGCGAGAGCAAAAGCAAGAGCTGAAGATCGACCTAAATCACGCAGGAAACAATAAATATAGTGAAAGTTATAAAACGAAAGTTAATTTATGATGGGAACTGTCTTTGTCCTACTACTCTATGTTTAGGCATAACAATTTTAAATCTATGGAAAGTCTCATCACTAATAACAGTCTATAAGACTTAAAAGTAAATCTTCCCATTTCAGAGAGTAAGCAGATCACCTTGATTGATGCTCAACCTGTTTTATTATGGTGATAATTAACTATAAATTGTGACTGGTACATACACTTGAATAAAACGCTTTTTAATTTGTGATAGCAACCAAAAATATGTTCATAAGGCCGCATAAAAAATAAAGTTGTTTCTCGTCCCCTCCCTCCTCACCTTTTAGTGCCGCAACACATTTTTTTAATAATAAAAAGATGTTAAAAATTGAGCTAAATATTTCAAATATCAAGACCCCGCTTCCCCTTTTAAAGGATTCTTTAAATTGTGATGTGTTTAACGTTGAAACTATTATATACGTTATCAAACAAACATCTAATCCATATCACATAGAGTTAAAAAAAACAGCAACTGAATGTGCAGTCAACATCTACCAGGGTAAACCTGGATCGCCCAGATTCTCCCCAACCTTAAAAAAATACCTCCCTCCCTCCTCATATTTTGAGAAACCTTCGGACGAGAAACAACTTATCCTTTTATGTGGCCTAACCGATCAAGTTAATTTTGCCCAAATCGCTGTTGATGTTCCACAAGGCAAGGAAGGAGTTTGGTGATTTGTTTAACTTACCTAAACCCCGTGGCTGTTCCATTTCCTTGTCTTACCGAGTATTAAAGGTGTATGTCCACGATGCAATGTAGTTTTCGTAGCTCATAAAATGTTGATAAATGACCTTCTAAACAGAAGCACCTTGGTCTAGTTACTGCTAGTTACATATAGGCCTATAATATTTACCCAAATATTCTGTATTCTGAGTGTTTTAGTAAATAACATAAAAACTCTTGCACTTGTTCATCATCACAAACAAATTGTAGCATTTTCTGCAATTTTACTTATTTCAACAGCTTACCAGTATTCTAAAATATTCTTTATTCAAATTACAACTAAATCATGCAAGACTTGTTGATGCTTTGCTCTTCAATTGTGACAAATTTCTTGTTTGAATTACTTTGTTTAAAATCTGTATATAAGTAGGCCTATGTAATGTTGTAATAATGCAAGTGTTCATCGAATTGACTTTAGGAATTAGTCTTTTATAGTAAAATTGTCATTTTTCAAAACTAGCTGTTATTTCTGAAATCTTTTGACGGTTACACTTAATCTTTGAAGAAAATTTATACACGATTTTAAAAATGTACCCAAAAACCAGTCCTAGGTACTGTAACAGTAGGCCTTAATTGAACTGTTGATATGGGCTCCTATTTCAATATAGATATTGTACTTTTAACTAATTGGCCTTGACCTGAAATGTATTTTGTGACGTTTAACCCTCGGGTTGCTTCTTGTTTACTCGTCAGAGGCAAAAAACAAAATATGCAACTCCGTGGATGAGGCTGTTCTATAAATACATGATTAGCAAAAGCAAATAAGTGGGCCTATATCAATTAATGCTTTGTTCTATGTAATATTTCAAAAACAATAAAGAATTTGTTGCTGAAATTTAGAATTTATAAACACAAATATGGGGTTTAATTTGACATCGTAAAAATGTATTGCTTACGGCGAATCCCAGGAGGATAAGAACATGAAGAATGTGATCGGATCCTACATTGCACCTTGAAATCCTGACCGTGACATTACATTAACTTTTGTTATTAAACTTTGTAGAAAATATGATAAATCTTACATTGTTATATTCATGTAATCAAGGGTATATGTTTCGATCACTTTCACTCAAAAAAATCAAATTGGAGATTTTGATACAAGATGAAAGCGCAATATTTTTTTCATAACCTCTGTAATTTTTTCAAGACATAATGTTTCATTGAAGAGATATGGTCAAAAACGTGCTGAATTACTTAGAATATTTTGTTAACAAGAATACATATCCTATAGGTTTCTATGGGTCACACTCTCTGACATATTTTTGCCCGTTGCATTAATATGGCTCAAGGTATTCAAATGAAACTTAACAATTGCTTTATGTAGGTGATAATCCTTCATTTAATTATGCACAAATATGTTACATTTGTCACCAGATAGGATCTAGGAATACCTACTTTTAAAGCAGGTTGTATAGATAATGAAAATTGACTACACATTATTTGTATGCGGAATTGACCTATGAAGGAAGAGCATAAGTAAAATTCACTCTAAGACCCTCGTGTATCTCGGGGTTAGGGATGTAACTCCTTTAAGTTGTTATACTGTTGAAACAAAACAAGACAAAACAAATCAAAACGAAGTACAAAAACGAGAACATACAAATATCTGACCAAAAGTATAACATCTGGAATTTTGCAATGAAAAAGGACCAATTGAAATACCAGAGAGCCTGATCTTTCCTCCCGAATTTGCGGCACGTCCCCATAACCCATTGTGTACTAAATAACCCCGGGGTTAGACTAGTTTCCGGAGTCCGGCCGGTGACCAACCGGACACCGGTCGGTGACCCACCGATGTCTGGCACGCCAACAATTAAAGGGACTGCAGGGCCTATAGATTCTTCCACTATTCTTTTACCTACACTCTTAGAAGGCCGGGATCAAATATACGAGTAGTTTTCCGGATCATTTTATTTTGATCCTTTAAGAGTCACTTTTGATCCTTTTTCAGATGAATATATACAAATGGATCAAATTCACCAGGATCATTTTTGATCCGGTTCTAGGATCATTTTATTTTGATCCTTTTTGATTCCAATATCAAAGTTTTGATCCGTATTTCTAGATTGCTTTGATACGGAATGGATGAGCTCATATTTGATACCGCGTTTGGATCTAACGTGATCTATTGTCTCATATTTCAGTACACCCCATATCCACTACATAGCCGGGAATGTATACAATTGTATAAATACGATGATTTCAACACACTTGTCAACTGCCTGTACCGTGGCCGAGTGGTTAGAGCGATGGTCTCGTAATAACATGGTGTACGTGCGGCGTGGCAGCTAGCGTGGGTTCAAACCCTGCTAGGGTCACTTCAGTGAGATATTTTTAGGCAGATCTTTTTATAAGAAATATTTGATCCTTTTTTCGGATCAAGAATTGTGATCCTTATTTTTGGATCACTTTGATCCTTAAAGGGTAAGCTCATATTTGATAATTTTGATCCTTTTTGTCTCATATTTGATCCTTGCTTTCTAAGAGTGTAGTTTTTGTTTGACCTATGTAATCTAAACATTGGCACATTTATAGACAACTATTGTCAAAATTCACTACCACCAGCCTTTGACAATATGTTTAACACTATTCTTATAATCATCAATATAATACAAGGTATGCTTCGCACTTAAAGTATCCAACAATTAGAACTGAATTAGAACGCAAATCCATCTCCTACCAGGGTGTTGAAGTCTGGAAAGAAATTCCTAACTACATTAAAGTCAGCAAAATATTAAACCATTTAACAATCCTATTATGATGCTCTTATTTCTAAATACCAAGTTAATCAAATTAATATTGTGTGATTTTGTTAAATGAGTTGTTTACTATATAATGCAAAATTGTACAGAGTCAGGAATCTGGAACCATAGTTTCAGACCATTTGCTACATGTATTCCTTTTAAATAATGTTTCTCTGAAATTCTGGTTTTTATTCCTGTATATTTATTATGTTCCCTGCCTTCCTTTCAATTTTCTCTTTGGCCATCAAATTGGAATTTGCGAGGAAGGTAACATTACATTATAAATATTCTTCATATTCATGACTTTGTTTTATTCACAAAAACTACTCTTTCTCATACTTTAAAGTGCATTTTTTCTTCACTAACTTTTCTGTTCCATGCCATTCTCCCATTCTACTCTTTGGCTATCGAATTGTGGTCTGGGAGGAAGGAAAGCTTAATTTTTCTTTGTCTTTCATTTTATTTTTAATCTACTTTTCTAAAACTGGAGACAAGTACTTGTTAGGCCTTTGGCTTATTTTCTTGTTCTCCTCCCCAATGTTTATACTTACCAGATACGCAATTGTGTACACACTGTATTTACATGTATGTGGAAATAAATAAATTATGTTATGTTATATTATAAAGTCAGGGTCACATATTTTTACATGAATCAATATAACAAGTTTAAAGTAATATTACCTACCAGAAGTTTTCCATGATTTTGAGGAATATTGGAGAAAATTGCAATTCTTTACGAACTTTAATTATTGCCGTCGGCGTGAAAAATGGTGTGAAAACGGTGTTTCTGCTTTCAAATGTTAAAAAGATCTTATTTCTACACCATGAATATTGCAACTTAATTGTTCTAAATTTGTGTCATTTATGGGTAAATTCTTGTACTTTTTTGGATTTGACTGCACTTTTTTTAAGCTTTTATTTAGAGCATTTCCATAAGTTTTTAATTCTAAGTGGAATCTATGTTAATCCCTTAAAACAAATCAATATTTAAGTTGCGATGTCCGGGCATTGCCCGGTCGGTCTGTCTACGGCTTGCAATACGCCGCAAGACAACGCAAGGTTTTAACTCCGCGTTATATCCTTGCGGAGAGCTCTACGGCGTCATACGGCTCACGGACACCGACCGGATCGGTGTCTGTTGTTTACAGTCCGGTATGACGCCGTAAACATATCGTAACCTCGCCGCAATCTTATGTGACCAGGGTTTCACTGTTTGAATTAAAAATGTCCGGAAGATGTGACTCTGAATGAGGACATAAAGATGGATATGAGTCCGAATGGACTGAAATCAAATCAAAATTAAGCACTGGGAGTTTAGAGTCCATTACTGTTTCCGCATTGGACCATCCTATTGAAGTCAAAGAGGCTGGTTAAGTTAAAATTAGGATTCTCGTTATACTGTTCAATTAAAATCTGAACTTAAAATGGAGAGCTCCCTGGACTTTCAATTCAAATTAAAGAGTCTCAGGACGATAAAATTTAAAGTTAAACATCCTATTCGCTTATAAATAAAGTTCCTGAAACTCTGCCAGTTGATTTCATGAGTCCCGAAGGACTGCAGAATTCACATTTTAATGTCCGACACACTACTCTCTAAATGTAAAAAGAGTGAAAAAACGAGTGAATCCAAATTCAATCGAAAAAGAGTGAAAACCACTCAAAAACAGCTGTATGCGCTAGTCAATCCTATCCAAAAAGAGAGAAACCACTGAACTTTCACTCCAAAAAGAGTGAGACTGAGCGCCACTCGAAAATGTATTGTCCTCCTTTTAACTCTTTAAAGAGTGGACATTCACTCGCTGAGAGTGAACGTTTCTCCTTCTTGAGTGAATATTTCACCATTTTACTCGTTCTACTAAATATCCATTCAAAAAGGAGTGACGTTCACTCTCAGCGAGTGAGTGTCTACTCTTCAAAGAGTTAAATGGAGGACAATACATTTTCGAGTGGTGTTCACTCTCACTCTTTTTACACTCTTTTTGGAGTGAAAGTTTAGTGATTTCTCTCTTTTTTGAGTGGATTAACTACAGCATGCTGTTTTTGAGTGGTTTTCACTCTTTTTCGAGTGAATTGGGATTCACTCGTTTTTTCACTCTTTTTACATTTAGAGAGTACTGAACTTAAAAAAGAGAGTCCCTTGGACTCTACAACTTAAAATCAGGAGTCCCCCGGATTGTACAATTTAAAATCAACCATCCGACGGACACTCCTGAGACTATCCAAGTTGATTTCATGAGTCCCGACGGACTGCAGAATTCACCTTTAAATGTCCTACAGACTACTGAACTTACAAAAGAGAGTCCCTCGGACTCTACAACTTAAATTCAGGAGTCCCCCGGACTGTTCAATTTAAAATCAACCATTCGACGGACACTCCATTTCAGTACTTAGAAATTGTCCCCGGGACTGTGGTGCATAAAACGGAGTGTCCTAGGACACTAAAACGTAGAATCTGGGGTCCATGGGACTCCTGGTTTTAAAATGTGGTGTCCGGCGGACGCTACGAAGGCCGGACACTACAGTCTATTACACCTGGTCAAACTTGCTAATAATCTTAAGTACATCTGACTCTACAATTGGTGCCATGTACATATTACTTGATTTCATATTATTAAGGTAATCATAATATTTTTTACCATTATGCTTTATTTCTGCTGCGAGTTTGGGGCCAACATTGACGAATAAGTTATTAAATTTGTTTGCAATTTATTGTGGATCAGTGACCACACCTCCGTCACCTTGGAACTTACATTGGGTTGAATGTGTTTTTTTTACTTACCTATTATCATGTTTATTTCTTTCCAAGTCTGTTTCATGTCATTTTTTGATTTTTCAAACTTTTTGAATAAATACATTCTCTTAGATTTTCTTATATGCACGTTTAGTTTGTTTGTAGGCTTTAAACTTTTGAAAATTATTCTGAGATGGTTTTTGGATGTAGCTTTTATACATTTTGTTCTTTTTATTAATGCTTTTCAATAGCCCCTTTGTTATCCATGGTGACAGTGGATCCTTTTTCCTTTTAAGATTACATTTTGTTAAAGGTATACATTCGTCATATAGTTTTTCAAACGTATGGATAAATATGTTATAATAACCATTTACATCTCTTTCATTAAGTATATTATCCCAATTCACTTCTGATAATCTTTGTTTTAGAATATGTATGTTCAACTAATGTTGCGTGAGAGTTGTTAGCCTATACTTTACTGCACAACCCGGACAATAATAACGGGGGACTCTCATTCCTGCTACACTGGGTCTAATTTATTGAACTACACAGAATAAGTCGCAATCAATGATTTATTGATTGAGCATGTCAAGGTACGTTGTACACAATCGGATAGTAGATAGGACACTCAGTCACACGGACGCTGTATTTCATTACACCGGATCACATACATGACATTTAATACTCCTGTTGAACATCAATGTACTCATAAGAGAAAAGAAGTTTACATCATTTTCTCTTATGCAGAATTCTTTAGGAGAATTTTGTTATATTTTCTTTCTGGTAATCACCCGTAATTTGGATTCTATTTAATTAGAACATTAGAAGTTTCAAATTAAAAAAAAATACAACGTATGAAACCTATATCATATCTTAAGTTAGATAATGCCTTTGTTTTCATTTAATTATAATTAAAAATGTATCTGTAAGGCATCTCTAGGAGTAAAATCGGACTTACATAACTTATTGACGTATGAATCTTAGCTTATCTTGAATAATGTTTTAATTACGTATCATGGCCATAATTTACATAATGTTTTTAATTCATTTTAAAACTAAGATTTTTTTAAATGTGTATTTCAGTGTTTTCAGAACTAAGCCTGATTTAATTATAGATTTGGTAACGGAAGGACGGTAACGGAAGGACTAATGGAATTTGCTTATATATTAGACTAGTAAATATGTTTGTTTGACGTAGACAAAATTGCAACACAAGATTTTTTTGGCTGAAATTAACTGTTGATGACCTCCCAAACAACATATTCAAAATGTAGGAAAATGTAAGCTTGTCAATTTGCATAAATAAAATGGCTGCCAAAACAGGGGGGTGAAATTTCGAAATTTGTCAAAACATGTTCAAAACGCCAATATGTTCCTCTCATTATAAGGAAGCAGAAAAGGTATACTTTTACCTATGTCTGAAATATGGTTCTGAGGTTATAGACCAAAATGTTGAAGGTCATATCAGGGGTCACGGATTTTGCCCTATTCCAAAATTTCAAAAGTGTCCGATTTTGTTCAAAATGGTTTCAAACTTTTCCTCTTGCAAAAGCGTCTACACAAAGTAATAGTCTGCAGTGCATCAAATCAGTTGTTGCCATGGTCACAGGTCAAGGAAAACTTTCGTTACAGGCACCAATGCATGGCAAGAATGGACTTTATTTGCCTGTTACCATGGCAACAACTGACCCGACACACTGCAAACCATCACCCTGCGTAGACACCTTTGCAAGAGGAACAGTTTGAGACCTCCGGGGGAGGGGAGAGGCACATTACCAAGAAAAACATTTCTAGGAAACCCATTACTGCTACAAATGTACAGATCTACAAAGTTGATTTTGCCCTGTACTATTCCACAAAAGTGATGAATAATTTAGTGTTATTATTATACTCTAATGGATGTAAATTTTCTTCAACAATTTTAGAAATCTATTTTAGCAATGTATAGCCCAATATAGACCAGAGTATTACATGTACTGGTACGGTAAAAATCTACAAAGCAATTTTTCATTAAATTAATACTTACGAATTTTGAGCAAACTAAACATTGGTTTTTAGTCTAGAAAACATGTTTTCTGTTAGAAATACATAACCAATTATATCCATAAACTATATACTTGAACCCTGCAGAATCGGAAAATTTAATCATGTAGGCCTTACATGTAAATGTATTTTAAATTTGACATAATTTATATTGTAAAGAGGTATTCAAAACACTAAATATTGTAAGATTCAGTATACTAAATACTTTGTAAAACACTTAAATTCCACCTCAGTGCCATATTTCTCTAAATTATGAAGAAAAAGTTCTAGATTTCATTCATGTAGGCCTATTGTAGACCCGTAGTGGTTAGTAAGGAGAAGGCTTTTTGACTTAAAATAAGACCTTTTTGTCCCATTCTATCAAGTTTTGCACTTAATTGCACTTCTAAATAAGTAAAGAAATCAAGTTTGTGCAAAAAAAAATGATTTAGTAGCTGTAAGCTTAAAAACTCTGAGCCAATTTGTCCTTCCATTACCACATTTTGCCATTCCGTTACCATAACTCAGTAACGGAAGGACACACACATTAATTAGCTTTAATTCAAAAGGTTAAAGTTCAGTAATAGTTTTAATAGTATGATAGTTTGGTCCTACCCGGACATGCTTTGAATATAAATTATTTATAATTTCACACTTCAACCTTAGAGTTATACAAACGTTTAGCAATTTCATGGTAACGGAAGGACACCAAGAATGTCAAAGTTCCAAAAGCCACTGAAGCATAGCAAGAAGCGCAATGACAAAATTCAATTTTTTGAAAACCTTCACACATTCTAATTGTTGAATTGGTGTGAAAAAACATGATATTTTTAATTTAAATCCTATATATATATAGCAAGAAGCGCAATGACAAAATTCAATTTTTTGAAAACCTTCACACATTCTAATTGTTGAATTGGTGTGAAAAAACATGATATTTTTAATTTGATTCCAGTTTTAGATCCTTAAAATATAGGGTTTCAGCCTTTATTTGACACCAAATTTATACTATTCGGATGAATTTGAAATTTTAACCACAAAGTCCAGTTTTTCATGAAATTGCCCATTTGTAAGAGTAAAATTGGACTTTAAATATAAGTATGAATCTTTCTTATCTTATCTTGAATACTTATGACGCCATCAACTGCAAAAATATTTTTGTTGTCATATCATCAGAATAAAAAATGGAAAATAAAATCTATATAGTCTTTAAGGGTACGAGGAATCCACATGCTCAGGAAAATGTGAATCCTAACTATTTTTCAATCATGAAAAGATAAATAGTTTCCACTGCCTCTGCGGGGACTCGAACCATGGATTATGTACTTATATGATGCAACATAAAATTGTTCATAATCTCTTATTAGAACACCAATGTTATTGAAAATAAGATAAGTAGTGCACCTTAGTGTTCATCTTGTTTATTTAAAACACCAATAATTAGGACGTACGCATCACATGTGTTCTGAAACTAATTTATGAATGTTGGTGTTCAACTTATGCAACATAGCTAGAACACCCGTATTCAAATTTTGTTATCAGCATAGCATGGCTGTTGAAGGGATGTGGAAGATGGTTGGGTGGTGGCTGGACCTCAAGAAACAATCAGCACCCATAATCATAAGCAGTTTAGGTCCAAAAATCTAGGTCCACCGCTCCCAGTGCCTCTTTGCAAGATTTCCACGAGGAATATTCAAGAGGACAACCAACAAGTACCATACCAAGAAAGTACAATCATGAGAAACTCATCGGTATTTGGAAATGTAAGTTTTATTGAGACATACAGATTTCTTTCTCATTTCTAGGTTCTAGGTATGTAAACTGTAAAAATAGCACCACAATGTTGCTGTCTTCTAAATACTAAATTATTGGACATCAAACAAGCAATCAAAAAATCAATACCTATACGGGATTTTAATCCAAAATACAAATGCCACTAATAATCATTAATCCCAGACCACTTAACGGCCTTTGAATTAATTTATATCAAGTGCGAACTTGAATGTGTCCTCTTCACAGCTGCTTCGCAACATGGTATGATCAACTCGAAGTTAACGAATTAATGCCCAATTTGTTTGAAGCGAGTTTGTGTATTTCACCTGTCATATACATGTATCTTGACATTATAACCACTTCACATTTTCAATTGATGGGGATTTAAAACCTAAAACGTGTCACGTCAGCTGCAAAGATTTTTTTTGACTTACAAAACGGCTTACGTCCATTGTGCACATTTTGAGAAAATGGTAAAAAACTGCTAGGATATCAAAATGTGTCGCAAAATTCCTGATAATGGTTTAAGTAATTCTTTACTAGTAAAATAAGATGTAATTTAGATAACTTATCAAATGGGTTATTTTTTTATTGATTGGCTTTTGTTGAAAATGGAAGTAAGCCGTTTTGCAGGACTACTCATCAAATTTCAACTCAAGAACCAGCTATCTTCCAAATGTTTGCAAAATATCTTTTTCAATTCTTTATTAGGCTATGATATACTTTATAAATACCAAATTTCAATATCTGAGCATGTTCAATAAAAAAGTCACTAAATGTGAAAATTATGTCTTTTTATGTTACTTTTAAACTGTTACTTTAAAATGTTATGCCGAAATATGGACATCGTATGACCATATTTGGGCATAAAAGTAAAATTTTCGGGATTTTAAGCCACTTGGGAGGTTTTTCTAACATTGTTTTTTTGCCAGGATGATATAAAAATTAATCTATCAAAACATTGGACACTTGATTTGCACATACCCTAGAATTATTAAACTTAGCATTTTTTGCTAGGTGAGATAGGTTTCTATCAATTCAAGGATCAAGGCCAGGATATCAAAAGAAGTATGTGTTCATGCCTCTGACCATGGATAATAGGCATTAAATTTGCCTTGGCTTGATTGCTTAGGTAATTACCTGGGATCAGCGAGGTCAAAGAT
>JXSR01S014214.1:41254-54261 GCA_000969725.1 Ophiothrix spiculata | reverse complement strand
GACAAGGCGCTAGGAAGAAAAGAAAAACAAGAAATTAAGGGAAAAGATGAGATTTCAGAATGTTTTTGAAGGTATTTAGATTAACAACAGAACGGGTACTATTGGGCAGCTCATTCCAAATATGAGGGCCAGGTGTGGACAAAGCACGATCCCCATCACGTGTTGTGGTACGAGGGACCTCAAATGAAATGGCCGAGTCCGAACGAAGGCTGTATTTTGTTTTGTGAGCACGAGATCGAAAGTACGAAGATAGGTAATCAGGCGATTTTAAGTGGAAGGCTTTGAAAGTCTGAATAATGAGTTTATAACGAATCCTCTCCTCAATTGGCAACCAGTGGAGAGACTGCAAAAGCGCAGAGGCATGGGATCGACTCGGCTGTTTTAGGATAAGCCGAGCACATTTATTTTGAAGAACCTGGAGACGATTGATGTGTTTTTTGTCAATGCCAAATAATAAGGGAATTACAATAATCAAGCTTGGATAATATGAGTGTGCGAACGATGTTATGACAAGTGTCAGTATCAAGAAACTTACGAATGCGATTGAGATTTCTTAGTTGCCAATTTGTAGACCGAGATAATTTTGTGATATGCTTTGCCATGGTCATGGAATAGTCAAAAGTGACCCCCAAGTTACGAATGGAAGGGGAAGCCGGAATCTCATGACCTTCAAGATCAAGAGTAAGATGTTTCTGAGAACTATAATGATGAGAGGATGAAGCAATGAAAAATTCAGTTTTTGTTTGATTTAGCTTCAGTCTACTAATTAGCATCCAGGACTGAATGTCGTTGACACAGCGAGATAAGTGGAACAGGGCACACTCAGCATCACCAGCTCAGTTTAGGTCAAAGATATTATAAATTTGAACATCGTCTGCATATATATGATACATGAGACCATGTTTTTGAATAATTTGACCTACTCCGCGAGTATAGTAGGTAAAAACTTGTGGCCCTATAAAAGAACCCTGGGTGACACCATAGATAAGATGTTTGTCTTTAGAGAAATCTCCATCTATGGTGACACTGCAAGTTCTAGATTCCAGGTAGGACTTATACCACTTAATGATATCCACCGTGAAACCAAAATCCACAGCAAGCCGTTCTAGCAGAATACCGTGATCCACGGTATCAAAAGCTGCTGAAAGGTCGAGCATGAGTAAGGAAACGGCTCGCTGGGTATCAATTGTACGGAGGATGTCATTTTGAACGCAAGAGAAGGAAGTCTCAGTACTGCGAGCTTTCGAGTAAGCAGATTGATAGGGATCGGACAAATCATTGGATTTGATGTAATCAGACACTTGTGATGAAACCACCTTTTCAATCAATTTCCCAACAAAAGATAAATGAGAAATAGGATCTAGGACGGTAATTTCCCAGAGTGTTGTTGTCTAAGGATGCTTTCTTCAAAATAGGCGTGATGATAGCTCTACGCAACCCAGTGGGAAAACAACCACTTGAAAGTGAACTGTTGACAATTTTAGTCAACAAAGGCAACAGGATAAGCAGATGCTGCTTCACCAACCATGTGGGCATGGGGTCTACTCTAAACAGCAACTCTAGGATGGGCATTTCATGATAACATTATACAAAGTACCATCAGTAACAAGATGGGAATTACTTTAACCACAAACAATATCTGAATGGTCATTAAGACTGTAGTCAAATAGTTCATATTGTATATGTATGTTGTAACAGTCACATAATACATTTGCTTGCTAACAGCATGTATAGGCCTATTTACAAGTTCTGAATAGCTGCAGGGAATGTTATGTGATTGGACCAGGAATGGACCTATGGTCTAATTGGAGTAATGAACTTCAACTACTTTGTGCCCTCTGTCAGACATAGGTTGAGGTTCTGTGGTCCAGTGTTCAATACCAAAGTAGAAAGTTTGAAGGAACTTTTATTAAAACAGTTATGATTTTTTTTTTGTTCTCGGCTACAATATGGGACTTTAGCGAGAATTAAAGTAGGCCTATATTGGATACGTATGCAACTGTTTTAAAAATAGCATATTTAAGCATGGACAGTGGAAATATAACTTTCACAGAAAACTTAATGTTTTGGAAAAAGTATAGGACAACAGAGACTTGGAGCAAGTCTAGTCTGATCCTGCTTACCTTGTCAACAAAATAATCACAAAATTGATTAGCAAGTTCAACATTTGACCCGCATTCAGGTAAGTTATTACATTGGACATTAAGCATTATTCTTTTACTGTCCTGTACATGTCTTTAGTGTTACAATTGTTTAATTTGTCCCTATAATATCTTGATTTTTCCGCAGCTATTGCATCACTCGCAGCTCGTTTGACATCAAGATACTTCTGGTAGTCAACATCTGATCTTGTTTTCCTCCAACGCCTATCACTTCGGCGTCTCACACGACGTGCATTGATTACAGTTGTGTTGTACCAATTAGGTTTAAACCTAGTAGAACGTGCTTTGATCTTAGCAGGGGCGTGGGCATCCAAAACAGACTGGCAAACGCTATAATATGTAGAAACAAGATCGTCAACACGTAATTGATTATTTTCAAGCGCCAGATCCACTTCTGTTTTGAGATCACTAGCAAAACAATAAAGCATTGTGGTCAATGTTTTTAAAGTTGCGCGAGACTCTTGTTGTTATGGATGGCCCTGCACCTGCTATATCAAGAACACAATTAACAATAAGATGATCTGAGTAGAAAATAGGATTAACATCCCACTCTCCAACCAGATGATCAGACTATTTTACAATTAGCAAGTCTAAAGTGTTACCAAGTCTATGTGTTGGGACATTTACAAGCTGACGGTACTACAAGGAACTCAGGATTTCATTGAAGAGTTCAACTTCATGGACGGTTAATATGAAGATTGAAATCACCCAGCAGTAGGGTTCTTCCACATAGGAGATCAACAACACCAAGAAAGGTCTCAAAATCAGTCATAAAAGCAGTTGTGTTAACACAAGATGGGTCTGGTCGGTATATGACCATAATGTTGAGGGTCTGGGGGAATTTGATAAATGTACTGCAACATGTTCGAAGGAATCGGTTTTATAAAGAACTTTGTGTTTGATCTTGAGGTTATGTCTGTATATAATACATATGTGACCGTCCAGCCCCAAACAGCAGTAAATGCCAGCACTTGTCATTTTCATTTATTAAATTATTTGCAAAGACATTCCTTTAAGAATTAAAATGACACCTTAATTAACTTCACACGATTTCCAGAAGTCAAGTTATGGTCCGTCAAAGGTTGTCAGGGAATAAAACGTATAACTGAGATAAACGCGTTCAAAGATTAGTAAGCCCTATATTTTCTGTTGATCGTCTTAAGAATATGCCAATTTATTTTACATTTCCTATCATGTTCTTGAAATGAAACTTTGCTGGTATTTTGTAGTAAGCACTAGGATTGTGAGTCTGTCAAAAAATCAATTTCGGCAAATTATGACCTTGACATGTATTTTCATTTGTAGCGCAAAATGAAGTTTCTGGCATTTACTGCTCGTACGGGCTGGAAGGTCACATATTCCTCCCCCACGAGTACCTCTTGGAAAATTCAAAAACGCAAATCCTGGTGGGGTTGCTTCGCTAATTACCGCTGTGCTGTTCTCATAAATCAATGTCTCTATGACACACATAATGTCAAAGTCATTTTCAAGAATGAGGTCACAGAGCAAATCAGTCTTGGTACTAATCGCTTGCGCGTTCCATATACCGATCTTCAACCGATCTCTCCGGGATGGACCACAAGATTCACTAGGGCCAGCGTGGGATGAAAGTTCAAAGCGAGGTAACATTGGATTAAAGGTTTCAGAAAAGGTACTCGTGGGTTGAGGCATATGCTTATTTTTGGTTCTACGACAGCCTCCTCTGGTTCCCCTATGTGTGCGACGAGGGGTGCGTGCAATACCAAGTGATTTTATATGGTCAAAGAGAGAAGCTGATATTGGAGTAATTGTTTGTTTCATTTTCATGAGTTGTTCTTTTGGGTAAGTTATTTTCGGAAAGCTGTGTGGACAATCAGTGTCATCCTAAGTGCTATTATAGTCTGGTCCCGAGTTCGAGCTAACATCTCCATAAACTAAGGTATCTAACTGAAATGTAGCTGTTCCATTTGGATAATAACTAATTCTAGTTCCATGAAATTTAAGACGATGGAAATACAAGATGACTGCATTCTGCCTATGGTAATATGCAGAGTTAAACACACTGGGTGAATCAAATAATTTAGTATTATACATTATACAGTAGCAGCATGAATAACAATTTCAGCATCTCCATTTTTTATGAATAGCAAGTAATCAGTTCAAGTGGATCAGTCAATAGTCTGCCAAAGCAGACCAGTTCAGATTCTGACAGTGTTCTATTTAATTGCAGGGTGACAGTTTGATGGGCGCACAACACTAAATAATTAGCACTCGCAATCCGGCATTTCTTTGACTGCCCTTCTAAAAACAGGAGTTCAAAACGTATAGAAGGGCAATATGTTTGGTCAATATTTTGTTCTAATTATAAAGTTAGGTTTATTTAAAGATGATCTGATGCCATTTTTGATCTCCAGATTAATTTGGTAAAATTTAAAGGGTTTTCCCTAAATTGCGCTTGATTCTGGAAATACAAAATTCGGCTGTCGGTGATAGGGGGCATTATACTTCAGCGTCCAGTTTCTCGAAAATTTTGCCTTGAAGGTGTACTTTTATGATCATTTTGTGTTAGAAGAGATCATAATCATCTGAGAAAAGGCAGTGTTGAAGCAACCAGTTGCTTTATTATTGAGTTCTCGGGTGATTTTAGGAAGCCATTTTGTACAGTAAGTCAATGGGAAGCCCTATTGTGGTGTGACGCCTGCAACTGATATTGATTACCAATAACTGTTTGTTAAATAGGCCATAGTACTATTATAATAGGCCTATACAGTTAAGCAATATGAGTAAGCTTACATACTTGATGATAATAGAAAATCCAGAAAATTGAGGTTTGGTCACGAAAACCATGAGTCAGAACCATCAAAGCCACTCCAGATGATGTAGGGGTGATATCCAATCTCTAGGTAGCAAAATCTAACAGTCTCAGATCCCCAAAACCACAAAAACAATCAAAAATAGACAGAGCTGGGGAGGCCACATGTTAAGCGCACAACATCCCAGTTAAATATTGTTGAGGACATAACTTGGAAAGTTTTTGTTATTTCACTATATTGGATATGACAAAATATGAAGAACACAATTTTAAATATAATATTGACTTTAGTAAGTCTAAGAATGCAATTTTAATTTACAAAAACAAACATTTGTTACTTACTTTAATTGTCTGAAGTAATGTTTCAAATATTATATTTCCGCTCATTTTGCCAGAGCACCACACATATAGAATATGGAGTTGAAGAGTTGCTGTTGGCACTTTGGTTGAAAATTGACTTCATCATTACGAAAATTAAAAAAAAAAATCGGTAAGAGGTACCCTTACGGAGGAAGAAGTTGGTCAATTAATAGTCAGAATTATATGTGATATTAAACTTATCCTTATTAATTTTCAGTTTATATTAAATAAAATTAAATATAATAACTAGTATCTAGTATCTCACCACAGTCCGGGACGGTCTCCAGCCAGTTTTGGGTTAACTCCACATTTGCATCTATGCACTGTTGATAGTAGTTGCCCATATCGTCGCAAATGGAATCAACTCCTGCACCAGCGCATATGTCGTAGATACAATTCTGATAGATTGAAGTTGGATCAACCGTATCAAAACATTCCTGAAATGGGCCTGAGAAAATAATTGAAGTAAATTGAGAGCTCGTCAGCTTGTCTGGTTTAGTTGAATAGCGCAGGACTCCGAATCAGTTACTGTTGCGCGTTATAGCCCCGCTACGGCTAGCGGGTTTTGTCCCTAATGGCAAGACATTTAATCTCGATTGCTTCGTCGACCCGAGCAATATTGGGGAGTAGTTATGGGAAACATTACAATCTAAGTGTTGATAGGTTGTGCGCTTGGCCGGTGACTCATAGTTGAACATGTTGAAGCGAAATGATTGTGACCTGATGGCAGCAGCGCTCTGCGAATTTGTTCACAAGTTTAATAGCTCTATACAAAAGCTGTTTAAAATTATTATTATTAATTATAACTGACATCTTTGCAAAGTTGATCATCAGGTTGTGTTTTGCCATACTATATTGCATCATTTCCTTCAACGATCCAACTTTATATATACAGGTTTTCTTTGGTTGTAATTGCTTTACATCAAGACCATGACATGTGCACGAGCTGTTTTGAAAGTTTCCCTCTTGAATTTCCCCTTGATAAATGTCTTTTTAACCGTAATGTGGCTTTAGCTTTTGCTATGACGGCAGCTATTTAGAAAAAATAGTGTTTATCATGGTAGGCAAGATCCAGCGAATACTGTACACAATCACCAGCTTACCAATTTGACAATGACCAACCTTATCACGGACATAGCGTGTTTCTCTAGCGTGTCCTTCTCATGTTAAAGATTCGTGAAGAAATAAGGTGGAGCTAATCTTACCTAATAAAATCGTTATAAGCTTTTCAAAATTAACAAATATTTGGCTGTAAAATTTAATAAGACAATTATTCTGCTGGTTTTTTTCTTGCCAGTATAAAGAACGGAAACGAAAAACGCGGACCCAAAGCAGCTTGGCGGTCCCGTTCTCTAACACGGCCCATAACTGTGCTAATTGTAACAGGAACTCATTTACATTATTTGTTAGACATAGACATCCAATCCTAATGTTCATGCCAAAATGGTAATATAGAATACTGTTATGAATGTCTGTCGTTTTTTATTTCCGTTTAAAGACATCAGCTACTTGTAGTGTAACCTTTGAAAGAAAAAATAATCGTGATGCAACATATCTACACAAACATCACTTACTATTGGGAACTTCTGGACTAAGAATAGCGCACAATTCTCTAGCTCTTTCGAATTTAGGGTTGTTTTGATCACACGTTATTGGATCCGGTGGACCACCTGAGCAGTACGCAATGTCTCCATCATAGTTCCATTGTTCTTTGAAAGCTTTAGGACTTAAAACCCAGCTGTTTCCGAAGTCATTCACATCCGTAGTCTGTAGAGTGATAATACAACAGATGTTTCATTGGTTAATAAATTACAATTATAGTATATTATCATGATTATAATAGGCATTGAAATATCCCATAAAAATGTGCCATAGGCTCTTGCTTAGTAATAAACACAACCACATGCTACGCTACCATCAATTACCCTCAAGTTATCAAATAAATAAAATGAATGATATTTACGATTGAAAATAGTCACGTATTACTTTAATAATTGTATTATTCATTATTGGTAGCCGAGGTAATACGGGTTTTTATTAGTTGGAATTATAACCGGATCTGTGTTACTGTGCAGATGTCCTCTTCCCATCAACTTAAATTGCCAAATTGAGGTATCAATATACTTGCATCCTGGACGTAGTTGATGTGTTATAGTTTACATTGTTAGATAGCTGCTCTCCGGTTTCTTCATCTTTCTTTGACTGTTCGCTGCATTTGATAACATTGGCACACCGACCGCTGCTATCTTGCAGGTGTCTGTTTAACAGTGATGTCATTAGAATGATCTCCATTTGGAGCAGCTTATGAATGTTCTTGTATTTGTGATATGTTTTTTAGAGAAACTAGCCACATAGTTAAACGTACACATCCTATTTCGATATCATGTGTGTCCATTTGTATTTTGGATATTTTTTGGGTGCTCGGCTTGTTTTTGAAATCTTTATTCTGACTTCCTCTACATCGGAAAATTGTTGTTTACCAACGAAAGTCTTCACAACCAAAAACAGCTATTCTTGTCATTATATGTTCAAAAAATAAACCTTAGATTTTTCCAAAGACTATCTTCGTCTTAATTACCATATCAGCGAATTGTGGTAATAGAACGTTTACCCTTTCTGTTTCTAAATTATCATATAATTTGCCACTTTGCATTCTTGCAATTATTTTACTTTTATTTAGCATTTGTTAGTGATATTTCAAGTTGCATTTTAAGGATGCATTTGTAATCGCTCTGAGCTTTTTTTTTTTTTTTGAAATGGCACAATTAAATGGCTTTTGTATTGTATTGCATTTTAATATGGTGTGTAAGAAAGATGAAAAAGACGAACTGTTTGGTCCCAAATCAAAATTTTAATTGTTTTTATATTTTGTACATTAGAATAATGTACATGTAGTTGATTAATTTAATAAATGACTTCTGGAAAATATATTTACAAAGTCAATGACACCGCATTAAGAAAAAGCGATCGATTACTTCATTTTTTAAATAAAATACTGTTTACTCTTATCGATATTTTTAATGAAATAGTGTTAAGATGAATTCAAACAATCTAATACAAACCACTTGTCCGTCAGATTTCGTCCAATCGTCACGATTCTGTCCGTTAAAGTGACCACACAAGCCATCCAATTTGTTTATGAACGTTTCTGGTACCACGACTCTTACACAATGTATGCCGTTCCACACAACATACAAACCAAAGTTAGTTGACAAAAGCTGAAAAAGAAACAATGCACATTTTTTTAAAATTATATATATGCTTCGAAAAATAGTTATTGACATAATACTTAGAGTAGAGACCGAAATACCCAAAGACGTGAAACGAAAATCGACTGTCATTGCAGACTGGTTTATAGGGCGAAATAGGTATCCAGGTATAAAAGTTCGAGGGTGGACCTTGGGAATCAACTAACCCTCAGGTTTCTAAGTCTTAGGATACATACACTCCGAGTTAAGCGTCCAGAGGATATCCATTACTGAGATTCGTTATCCGAGGTACAACATTTCCCTAGTTAATGCATGGCATATTCTCAGGGGGACCTTTAGCGCTTTCACGCCGGTTTGAATTTGAAGCCATTATAATTTTAAGGGTACAAATTTAAATATTGGTGATCTAACCCATTTGAGTGCTCAGAAAGACCGCTGTGGTCCCTTTTTCCATACAAACTTTTCAAAAAAATCGAGTTAGAAGGGTTTTTTTCTCTCTCTCCCTCTTTTCCAACCGGGTCATAAGTTATCTGAGTCAACAATTGGAGTTCGATAGGTTGAGTGTAATTTATTAAACAATATCATCTAATTACATCGTACCTGTTTTGGTTCTTAGTTAACATCGTGTACCATCCACAAGTAACATCTAAATAAGCGACGTCCAAACACACCTGGTGTTATTTTTGATTGGATATTTATCTATCACCCACTTGATGTAACCGAATAATGTATTACTTACCGTATAAGACCCTGCTTGTTTGATTTGGACCCTTTCGTTGTCACCGTCATCCATCTTAGTGTATGGTAAGCTAACCCGTTGGTTGTTGACTAATATACCAAAATAACGATACCGGAAACAATAACTCTGAAGATAAAAAGCAGTAAAGAAAAGTGAGTTTTCTTTATTAAATGCCGTTCTTTTTTAGTACAGAAAGTAGCAAAATAAAAGTATAGATAGCCTACGATATTTTTTCCAAGAAAATCTTCAGCAAAATATTTTCAAAGCATTTTTATTGAATAGATATGCAGTGAACTACTTAAGGCAGGCTGAATGCATTTACAAGTTTATTATTATTTTATAACACTCCTTATCCTTTAATATTGTATGTACTTTAATTTCTCTGTATCCGTTTTACATAACCATTTGTTGGGAACCAGTTTTTCGAATTACTCAAATTAATATCAATGTAAGCACTTTTTTGTTTCAACATTTATCACCACTGTCTTCTTTTTACAAGGGTATACTTACATATACACCGTCGTCAGCAAAATCGATGAAAACGCACACCTCTCTCGTGATAGAAACTCTGGGGTTCCAAAATGCCGCCACGTTATTGGTTACAATTTCAAATCTCGTTATATCTTCACCCGATGATTTTACCAAGGTGTACATACATGTTCCTTGGAAATCATACCATCTACGATCAAAGGTACGGTAATGGGGATCCCCACAAGCCCAGCAGTCATAACAACCTGAAAAACAAACGATTATAGGAAACAGTAAACAATTAGGAAATTACTTTCCATGAAATGTATACACATGTTTGTAAAACTTGATCATATGAAGAGCTTGTTTCAAAACCGTGTTAGATCCACAATGTTTAATTCCAAGAAAATCAACTTTTTATTGCTATGAAAGGCAATATAATTTTTTTCCTGGACCAGGACAACAGTTAAAGAGACATTATAAAGGGAAAAATATGATGACAATTTTAAATCAGTAATTTCAATTTTTTCTTAAATTAACTTTTTAGGTTCAAAAATGCAGTGGACTTAACATGTTTGGACATAAAATGGGCAAATTTGCTAGTAAACCTAACTTATGTGATGACTCACCCCGAAAAAGGGGACTTTGCGACAGAACATTTTACGAGAAACTGATGAAAATAGCCAGCAAACAAATAAAAAGAATTTCAAGCAGATTTCTCTGTTGTAAATTTTGATCGCCTTGATCAATTTCAACAAATAAGGTGTTATTTTAAAGGTTAGAAAATGTTGTATCATCTGCAAAGTCCTCCCTTTTGGGGTGAGCCATCACATATATACTTACGGACTGAGCAGGTTGGACCTCCCCAGACACCAAAGGGACAAATGCATCTGTAGTATTTTCCATTATTTATACATGTTCCTCCGTTTTCACATGGGTTTGCATCACAAGGTGGCGCTGTAAGGATAAATTCAAATGTGTAATTACAATCTAAACATGCTAATGTTGTAAATGAGCCGAAAACAAAAATATATCACACATGTTGCAATAAATGAAAATATGAAAACGACTATGTTTTCAGGAATAAAAACTATATGTTTACTATAGTGAGGTATTCAAGCTCCAACATGTTGCAATACATTTAGTTTGTTAAAGTTCTCCAATCCAATATAAATGGTACTCACTCAGAAAATGCTCAACTCCTTTTAGAAGCTTGAAAATGTTCTGAGTGAGTACCATATTGGATTCGTATTATGAGAACTTTAACAAACTAGAATACTTTTATGAACGACCCTGATGAATCTAATACAAAATAATGCAATGCAGTCTGTGTCTATATAAGTTTATTTTAATAAATTTACAAGGAAACACTGCATAGATGTAAAAAAATGAAAAAGTTAATACAAGTTAAAGTTGTACGTGCTTTCGCGTGAAGAAAACTACAATAACATCAACAATATGTATTTAATAAAATAACAATAAAACAACTATTATTTATATTCATCATTCAATTTGAAAAGTACACAATTAACGATAAAGCAATGTTTTTCACATGCGGATTTAACAGACAAAATAAGAGTGATGAAACTTGTTGTCGCCTAATCGACTTGCTTGCTTAGCAAAGACATCAGTTAAGTAGAAACATCAAATTTTAATAGTTATATTACTGTAAAGGAATAAATATCAGCAAAAATTAGTTATACTTACGATTCTCACAATTAGGTCCCCAATAATCAAGGATACACTGGCATTCATATTCAGTATTCCCGATAGCAACACAAGATGCTCCGTTCTCGCATCGATTTGGGTTGCAGGGATCAACTGTGGCGAAATAAAACAGAAAGGGAAAAACCAATAAATGCCACAATTGTTTGATGAGTGGATTTGTATTATTATATCGCTATCATTGTTAGTTTATACAAAGACCATCTATCAAAAGTCCAAGATGTTAAAATCTAGGCTCAGTCAAAGTTCTTGTGACTTACTAAATATAGCTGCAGCTAGAATTTGTTAGACTTATAGCCTCAGCCTGGAATTTAAGAGTTGAGGCTTAGGGATGAAAAATTCACAACACTTTTTGTACATGATGACATACATTTGATATGATGGTTTTCATCACCAACCCATCATCAGTGATTATGAATTGCCTTCAAATTAATGTTATAAAGAAGGTTTGTGGTGCCAAACATGTTGAAGTTCGTACAAGAACGTTCATGCCTCTGTCGGCAAAGAAATGATCTTCAATGGTTGGTGATGCGAATATCGTTTGAGTTGCCTTAAAATGATCTTCACGTCGAATATTGGTAGCACAGAAAACATTGTTATACTTACTGATACATTCTTCTGGTAACTGTGTGTTTAGCTGAATATTGTCGGCTTCGCATACCGCAGTATAAAGATCAACAAGATGACAGAATCCCAAGGTTTCGGGAAAGGCGGCACACATGATATTCACACATTGTTCATACCACTCTGTGTGATCTTTATCACCACATGCTTGTAACTCTTCTAATTAGAAATGAGAAAATGATAACGACAAAAGTCAATGTTACCAATACCAAAATCCACCATTAAATGTTAAATAATGAAGTATATAAAGATATTCTTCACTGTCTTTGCAACTGTGCAACATTTAATAGCTTTTATGGGTTTAATTTTGATATATTTCCAAATTTGCGTTAAAATGGCGCGAAATTTGTCAATATTTAATATTACTCAGACGTTTTGCGACCAAAGAGCGCAAATAATTAAGACAAAATTTGATTTTTATGAATTTAAGCAAATATTCTTTGATTAATTAATAAAGCTAATCTACTACATGGAAACAATTGGGTGTATTTATTGTGTCTGAGCAAGATTTCTTTCAAATAAAAATATCTAGTTACGCCACTGGGTTAAAAAAAATATTAAGAACATATTTGAAACAATGTATCCAGCAAAAAACATTCTTAAAATGTAAAACACTTTGAATTTGCTGTAACAATGGCTTTACCTTTAGGTATGTGACTAGTACTTTATTGGTTCAATCAGTTAATGTTTTAATTTGTATCTTTTATTATATGAGTCTTGTTCAATGCATATATTTAGCATTATATAGGACTATTTTATACAAAAAAATATGTATAGTGTTTTAAAGGTTTGATTTCTGAAATAAATCAAACTCAAATCAGATGTATTAAATCACCCCAGACACCAAAGGGACAAATGCATCTGTAGTATTTTCCATTATTTATACATGTTCCTCCGTTTTCACATGGGTTTGCATCACAAGGTGGCGC
>JXSR01S014213.1:124954-138637 GCA_000969725.1 Ophiothrix spiculata | reverse complement strand
CAAGCCACGAACTATGCTGGAGATGTTCAGTGCACCAAGCACCAGTGGACAAGGGTCCTCCTTACAGATGTATGATAATGAAAGGTAGGCTTATCTGGGGGTGTCACTCATTGTAAACTGGGTATGATGGTCTGTATCTGTTATGTAGCCTGGCTGTGCAGTCATATCACCACACTGAGTTCAGCAGATTACACCAAGCCACGAACTATGCTGGAGATTTTTAGTGCCCCAAGCACTAGCGGACAAGGGTCCTCCTTACAGATGTATGATAATGAAAGGTAGGCTTATCAGGGGGTGTCACTCATTTGACACTGGGTATGATGGTTTGTATACCAAGCCACGAACTATGCTGGAGATGTTCAGTGCACCAAGCACCAGCGGACAAGGGTCCTCCTTACAGATGTATGATAATGAAAGGTAGGCTTATCAGGGGGTGTTACTCATTGTAAACTGGGTATGATGGTTTGTGTGCCAGGGGAGATGTTTAGCGCACCAAGCACCAGCGGACAAGGGTCCTCCTTACAGATGTATGATAATGAAAGGTAGGCTTATCAGGGGGTGTCACTCATTGTACACTGGGTATAATGAATGGTATGCCAAGCCACAAACTATGCTAGAGATGTTTAGATGTATGATAATTAAGAGTGGGCTAATCCAGGGGTGTTATTTATTTGAAATTAGGTATAATGGTTTGTATGCCAAACCACATGTTGCTGCAAATGTTTAGCGCATCAAACACCAGTGGTCAAGTGTCGTCCTAACAGATGTATGGTAATAAAAGGTAGGGTAATGGGGGCTTGTCACTCAGCTAAGAAGTGGGTATGTAAGTGCCACAGAGGTCCACATGGAATCGTTGTGAAATCATAGGACTGTGAACGCACCTTTACTGTAGAACTGGGTATGATGGTTGTGTTCCAATGTATCCAGCACTAATAGCAAAGGGTCCTCCTAATGTAATGAAGGTAGATCAGGAGTGTGAGCGTTTCTTATAATCTTATTTCCTCGATTGATTAATTTTTCTCTCTGGAGGTCTTAACTTTGTCTCTTTTTTTACCCTAATGTTTTTGATGCTTTTTCATCTTTAAAAACAATCCTCTCTTTCTAAGGCTTGGCGTCCAAAGACATTCTCTCGGCCAAGTGACATTCGCTCTTGATATTTGCTCTGACTTATTCGCTAAAATGTGAGTGAATGTCACTCGGGCGAGCGAATGTCTTTGGACGCCAAGCCTAAAGAAGGTTAAATGTTCAGGATGGAACTGGGTATATGGCTTTGTGTACACCCAAAGAATTTACACTTTTGTCAGTTGTTTGCCTTTCTCATTGTAGAAGAATTGCAATTATACTGATTCATTTCTTCTCATTTCTCTTTCAACTTTTTGACTCATTGCAGGAAATATCCCATTAATTTTTATTTATCCAACAGAAACGCAATGATGACAACAATTATCAAGAAGATGATAGCATCGATCCCATCCATGTCACGACCAAGCAAGGACTCGCCGACAGCGCATTCAGAGCCAACCCCTCTCGTACCACTGATCACCCCTTCAACTGAAGTGTTGAGTTCCATTTTTCATGACATCCTCAAGAAGGGAACTGTTGATAGGAAAGCTGTGTTCTTTGTGGACCAACTACTTAATTGTGGGGGTGTGCAGTGGTTTTGCAAAGGGGTAATTTTGGAGTTGGTTAATCTACACCGAAAGGATGAATTGATAATTGGAGGTATTTTATGTATTTTATTTAAGGCTTGTGAAGACTTAATTTCCATTGATTTTTTTTTTGAGGGGGGGGGGCTCTATTCTGAAGAATGCTTTGAGAATTGAAACTGTCAAGCGCTATTGCTTGCCCACGCACAACAGAAAAATGTAAGATGCGTATTTAATTAGGTTGTAGTCAACAATTTTGTGCGCGAAAAGTATGCGGTGATGGATCACTACGCACTCGTACAGTGTCAGTCCAGGTGTGGTGCAATCTCTAACTTGGTGCAATTGTTAGAGTGCACATGGTCATGTTCCTATCTTTACTATCTTTAATCAATGGGTAACACGTTGATCAAACAAAATTTTCTTCTTTAGGGGGGTTAAAAACATGCTCTTTTCATCAAAATTATAATATTGGTTGATGCAAAAAAAATTTTTTGATATTGTTAATTTTCAAATTGCACATTTGTTGACACTTTGCCATTGAGTTTATTTTTAAAGGATGTTAAACTTGAAATTTGTGATCATGACTAGCATCATCATCATCATCATCATCATCATCATCATCATCATCATCATCATCATCATCATCATCATCATCATCATCATTGCAACATACAAAAGCATATTTTAGGAAAATACAATATTAATTAACAATGTGATGAGGCAGATGCATCAAAAAGCCGAAGGCCTGAGAGCGATGCATCTCCTTACAATTAGAACATAATATACATATATAAATAAAACTTTACATTTATTAACACTTAACAAACAAATCAGTACAGATCCCATCAATTTATAAACAAACTATACAAAAGAAAATTAAACTTCCACATCAGAGTATGTTTATAACAAATACGGTATACAAGTATTCGAAAATTCAAGTCACATTTAATGAGTAACGACAGAAATAAAACTACTTATCTTCTTTAAGGTATCTAATCAAACAATTTACAAACATGAATATGCTTGTGACCTCTTTGACTTCTTTTGGAATATTATTTCAAACACGTGTACTATGATACAACACACTATTCAATTTATGTATATCATGTCGATAATTTTCTTTACCTCGGGTATTATAGTTATGTACAGTCTTCATATCAACAAACATATTATCGAATGATTTTGGCAGTAAGCTATTATAATACTTAAACATGAAAACACCAAGTTCTTTCTTTAATAACTGGTAAACATCAAGCATGTTATACTTTTCAAACAAGGGTTTGGTATGACTTAAGTATGAGCTATGTGAGATGATTCGTACAGCTCTTTTTTTTAGTTTTACAAGTCTATCCAATTCATTTTTGCAGGCAGCATCCCACAGTAATATACCATAGGTTAAGCATGGAAGAATTAATGTACAATACAATTTATATAGACTTGGTTTGGGTAAAAAAAGTTTAAGTTTGTTTAGAATACCATTGTTTAGAATACCGGTGTAGTGTAGTCAGGGCCACACGCTCGATTGAGCGTACTGCTACATTCAGTGATACGCTTTATCGAGCAACTTTATAACTCGCTGGATAGAGCTTACAGGGCTATTCAGCGAAATATAGCGATAAAATTTTCATCATCAAATGCATCGCCTGATAAAGCATATACTGTTCAAATTAGTAATGTTTTCATTAATATTTCCCAATTATTATTTGTAACCAGGAAGTTTCCAGAGTGTTCACACTAAAAATGTCTTGGGGTAACATGAATACCTTTTCTGGTTTTGAATAATGTATGCTCTACTTCCTTTAATATAACTTATGAGACACGTTCATTTACTTTGTCGTACAGATAATCACGTAGCAGAGTAACAGTAGAGCACATTAACAGGGTTAGTACGGGTCCTTGAAAGTCCTGGAATTTTATTTTGCAATTTCCAGGCCTTGAAAGTCCTTAAAAAACTAACTTTAAAAAACAAATACTTGAAAGTCCTGGAATTTTTGATTGTCAGAAATGACAAAAATTAATATGTCAAAAGAATTTACCATGCAATTATTTTTATCAAAAAATGAGCGAAAACAAATTCATTTTATTTGTTGACACATATTCCGTCGGCCGCCGCTGATAAGGGGAAATGTCCGTGAAAGTCCTTGAATTCTTCTTGGAAACGCCCTTGAATTTTGTAAGTGAAAAAGTGTACTAACCCTGATTAAAAACATGTTTAAAAAAATGTACTTTAACTTTAATTTAGACGTTAAAACATGTTATATATAAACAGTTTTAAAAATAAATGAAATTCAACATTTACTCCAGCACAACATGGACCGAGACCATAAAATACAGGAAACAGCCTAAGTTTAGTTAGAAATAGACATGATTCACATCTTGAGTCTTTTGAACAAAATCGAGGTTAAATGTTTTTACTGTCATCATCATTTTCTGACAGATGGACCTTTCTGGGGTTGCATATCAATACATCTCCTCTGTGGGAATAAAGCTGATTAAACGTTATTATCACATCGGCAATAACAAAACAGTTGAACTAATTTTAATGGACTTTAACAGTTTTTAAACTTATTTTCGGGCAAATGCTTTGGGCAGAAAAAATGTAGGGGTGCCCAATGATCTAGAGCCCTGTCACCAGTTCTTGTCTTGAGGATAATAGATTCCTGCACAAAAGCTATGCACCCAGTAGTCACATTTTTTTTGCCCCTCCCACTCCCATCTTTACTTATCACATTTCCCTTTTCCTTGCCCTTTCCTTTGCTGTTTTCATGTGGCCCCTTCTCCTGGCGGTTAAGCCAGCAACTAAAGCCATATCTATATTATGGCTCGATCAGCTTTTATGTCGAACTCGATATCACAGACGAAACGACTTGATTTTTGGCCGATGTTTTCAGGAATAGCAGGCGGCTGATGAGAAGTTGAAGCTCCCGTCTCACTATCATGTCTTGGCTGAATCTTCTCTTGGGACTTTGCTTTTGGATTTCAGTCTATGCCTGACGATCAGCAGCTGAATTGTCATCCGCACTTGTCAAGGTTGTTTTCAAAGGGATGTAGCCAGGAGAGATCAAGTTACGACTCTTACCCCCTTTCCAAGTAGGAACAATGTCCTGTTTAATACGGCAACCTGTGAGTTTGTGCAGGGGCTTGCTAGATCTGAGTAACATTGAAGCCCTTTTCAAGTGTGCATCACCTTTTTCCTTGCATGTCTTTTTTTGATTATTATTTTCCCGTTGTCGACGAAGTTCCGTCGTGTATACTTTCTCTTTGCAGTACTGTCAATTTGGTGACTTGGTGCGTTGAGAGATTGTGTTTCCGCATGCTCGATAGATTTGTCAGTATTTTAAATTTTGACAGATTATCAATATCGCTTGGCTTATCATTTTGATCGCCAGGTTGCAGGGCGGAATGCTCAACTGACAACGCTATTGGCACCTGTTTATCACTTTGATTGATAGGATCCTCAGGCACCTTCTTAATTCCAGGTTCACTATTAATATTTTTCAATCAATTGACAATATTACAGAGACTGATTCATCATTTTCCAAAGTTGGGTAGACCAGGTTGCAGTGGAAAAGGGTCCATAAGGGACACTATCACAAAGTTACAATATTTGGGAGAGAAATACGCAAAGCCCCTTTGGAAGAATGCAAACCAATAGACATCGAAGGTGACGAACTTGATGACAATTTACCCAATATTGTGCAAATAATGAATGAAAGCTATAAACAATACAAAGATGGCCTACTGAAATCCCAAAAATTCGGGAGTTTAAGAATGAAGCAGGCATTGTATACAACAAAAGCAGGAAGGAAGTACGCAGGAGCAATTCAAAATAAAATTGAGGGCAAAAATTGATAAGAGAACTGATAACAGATTATGGACTGGCACAGTTTATGGTCTTTATCTAAAAGGAAAAAGAAGGGTATTAACATATACAAAATAGAAGTACAAAAACTCGTCATGTGAGTGCAAGAAAGTCATATCTGCAATAGCTGCCATTGTCATAAATTTGGATTACACACTGTATAATCTCCATTCTTGGGTCAAGAACCACTGACATAAGACTGGAATTTTGAGGGATTTTTCACATTCTTGTGACAAGTGGTAAAATAGATATAACTCAGGGCAGCCATTTCAGATACGACTTTCTTGCACTCGCATAACGAACTATTTTGATGGGAATTGCACTTTTCAGTGGAGTTCAAAGGCCAAATTATTGAATTTAAGAATATTTGTTCAATTGTTTAAAACTAAGCTGTGACGAGCTGTAATTTGATTATGAGCACTTGATTATAAGCTTGGTGCTCATGATTTTGTCCCATTCAATCTGATGACCTCTTTTGCCTATATAGTACAGGCTGAAATGGAGCTAGGTATCACCCGGAGCCGAAGTTTATCTCACATAGTTTATCTAGACTGAAATTTTATGAGGAATACAAATATCAGAGGTAAAAAGCCCGAATCCTGAACGGACTACCTGATTGAGGGCGTTTTTCAAAATGGCCGCCAAAATCCTACAAAATGACCAAATACTGGACAAAAGGTAAAAAACAAGGTTATCTGCAAGTGATTATTGCAAAACTAACAGTCCAAGTTTGTATGAGTTCATTACATATGTATCAGTCATAAAGAACAACAAAAGTGGTACATAGAGGGCGTTTTATTCAAAATGGCCGCTAAAATATGATCTTTCACTCTGCAGTGGGGGAACTAGGACCACTTCCTCCGCATCCCCAACCCCTGGGAATCAACCAAACCAACCTTTTTAGGTTTCTTATTATGCCCCTTAAATTTGGATGTTACAAAAACAAAAAATGGCCTCAAGCAAGATATCCAAGATGGCCGCCAAAATTCCCGCCAAAATACAATATTTTCATATTTTCATTATAATGGCCTAAAAGTATCTTGTAAAACACTTTACGTTTAAAATTATCATCAGGAACTAACTTTTGGTGCTATAACAAATACATCTGACTCCAAATTATGTCATACACATGTTTCATATTCAAAATGGCTGCTAAGATGGCCGCCAAAATAGCCAATTTTCCCTAAAATCAGCCAAAACAGCCTTTAAAATACCTATTATAATATATAATCAACAAGAAACAACACTTAGAGTTAAAATATAATGATTGCCCCCTAATTAAATTGTTAGCTTATATCAAATCCAATAAAGAGCCTTTACTAAAATTCAAAAAGTCCATTAAAATATCATTTTTATGCTCAGAAATGGGTTACAGTGACTTGAATATGGTATCAAAAACATCAAATGTTCGAAAACATGACTTTTGGGGTATCCAGAGGAGCATTACATTAAAGATAACGGTGTGAGGATGTATCATGTCCAATATGGAGCCTGCTCTGTGATCCAAAATGGCTGTCAAAATATGATTTTAGGCATGAAAATTGGTTTGAAGTGACTTAGAAACAGTATCAAAACCACCAAATGTTAAAATTGATACATACAAATTGGATTTGAGGGTGACAATAAGATAATTTTTCACAAATAAGGGTGTTACCATGCAGATAAAAAATTGCGTCCATAATATGATTTTAGGCACAAAAATGGGTTGAAATGTGACTTTGAAACGGTATCAAAAAACACCAAATGTTCAAAATAATTGATGAAAAATGGGTATAAATAAGGACATAAGCAATCAAATAATGGAAAACTATAGGAACATTCCATCGCATCCCAGAAGAGGGAGTTTCAAACCCAGTATAGAGCCTGTACTGAGATCCAAAATGGTCACCAAAATATAATTCTTATGCATTAAAATGGGTTAAGTTAGTTTGGAACTGTATCAAATATACTAAACATTCAAAATAATTGATGGAAAATGACTCTGATGATAACTACGGGAGCATTCTACCCTAATACGGCTGTAACCATATTTCAAATTTAATATTTATAATCATTTCAATGTCGCTTACATCAATTTTCGTGCATGAAATTGTATTTTTGCATCCATTTTTGATCACAGTACAGGCTCCATAATAGATTTTAAACTTGCTAACAACATTATACGGAAAGAAGTGTTCCTATTGCTACTATTAAAGTTAATTACTATCTTTTTCAATACAGTTTCAAAGTCACCTTAATCCCATTTTGTGCCAAAATCGTATTTTGACGGCCATTTTGTATCTCGGTACAGGCGTCATATTGAATTAAGAACATGTTCACACCATTGTTTGGGAAGGAGTAGTCCTATTGTTACCCTAAAAGCCATTATCCATCGATTATTTTTAACATGTCATGTTTTTGTTACAGTTTCAAAGTCACTTTAACCCATTTTGAGCATAACAATTATATTTTGGCGGCCATTTTGGATCTCTTTACAGGCTTGATATTGGATTTTAAACATGATAACACCCTTATTCTTGTAAGAAATGCTCCTATCGTCGCAAACAAAATCCATTTTCCATTAACTATTTTAAATATTTGGTGTTTAAGATACTGTTTTGAATGTTCTTAACCCCGTTTTGTGCCTAAAATCGTATTTTGGTGGCCATTCTTTTATCTCAGTACAGGCTTCATATTGAATTTGGAACATTTTTACACCCTTGTTAGGGAAGGAATAGTCTTATTATTACCCTAAATGTCATTATCCATCGATTATTTTGAACATTTCATGTTTTGATACAGTTTCAAAGTTACTGTAACCTATCTTTGGGCATAAAAATTATATTTTGGCGGCTATTTTGGATCTCTGTACGGGCTCAATATTGGATTTTAAACCTGCTCACACCCTTATCTTTGTTAGAAATGCTCTTATTGTTACTTAAAAATTCATTTTCCATTGATTATACTTGGTTTATATTTGGTTTTTAATTTGCTGTTTTGAATGTTTCTTAACCCTCGTCTTACTAAGCCTTTTTTTTGTAACACGTCTTCCTGGGGGGGGGGGGGGGGGGGGGTGTTCCGGACCGGAAAAAAAAATCGACTTTTGGCAAAAATTGCCACTTTTACAAAAAATCGCTATAAAAGTTCTAAATGTCCGATTTTCGTCGGGGTTTTTGCTAATAAATAAAGGAATCAACAATTCTAACATGTCCAGTAAGTTTCATGTCAATAGCATGCAGATATTTTTTAAAATGGCAACTTAAATTTTTCCGAGGTGGCAACCCCCCCTACCCGTTGACTTTGACGGCCTACCAAAACCCTACCTTAGGTGGTACTCCCGATTTGTTTTCATCAAAAGGACCGCAAAGGATGTAAAAACAATTACCCAAATGCCCGAGATCACTTCGTTTTGCGTTTTGGTGCAATTTGCGATCATCCGTTAGGGGTGGTGGTAACCACCCCCTTAGGAAGACGAGGGATAACCTCGTTTTGTGCCGTAGCCTAAAGTTGTATTTCGGCAGCCATTTTTTTATATCTCAGTACAGGCTTCATATTGGATTTGGAATATGCTCAAATCCTTATATTCGTTAGAAATGCTATTGTCACTTAAAAATATTCCCTTTTTCATTGATTATTCTAAACATTGATGTTTAAGATACTGTTTCGAATTGCCTTTAACCCATTTTTGCACATAAAACCGTATTTTGGCAGCCATTATGGCTCTCAGGTCAGGCTACATATTGGATTTTTAAACATGCCCACACCCTTTTCTTGGACGGACTGCTCTTCTGGTTATCTTCAAAGCAATTTTTCGCCAATTGTTTTGAACATTTGGTGTTTTGATACCGTTTTAAAGTCACTGTAACCCGGCGTTTTTGTGCCTAAAATCATAATTTAGCGGCCATTTTGTATCTCAATAAGGCTCTATATTGGATTTGATACAAGCTAAAAATGCAATCAGGGACCAAATGATCATATTGTAACCCTAACTGTTATTTCCTGTTGATTATTTATGTCATCAGGTATTCTAAAGGCTATTTTGGTCAATTTTAATGAAAATCAGCTATTTTGGCGGCCATCTTGGCAGCCATTTTAAAGATGAAATTTGCATATGACATAATTTGGAGTCAGATGTATTTGTTATAGCACCAAAAGTTAGTTCCTGATGATAATCTTGAACATAAAGTGTTTTACAAGATACTTTTAGGCCATTATAATGAAAATATGAAAATATTGTATTTTGGCGGGAATTTTGGCGGCCATCTTGGATATCTTGCTTGAGGCCATTTTTTGTTTTTGTAACATCCAAACTTAGGGAGCATAATAAGGAACCTAAAAAGGTTGGTTTGGTTGATTCCCGGGGGTTGGGGATGCAGAGGAAGTGGTCCTAGCTCCCCCACTGCAGTTTTGAGTGAAATATCATATTTTAGCGGCCATTTTGAATAAAACGCCCTCTATGTACCACTTTTGTTGTTTTTTATGACTGATACATATGTAATGATCTCATACAAACTTGGGCTGTCAGTTTTGCAATAATCACTTGGAGATAACCTCATTTATTGACCTTTTGTCCAGTATTCGGTCATTTTGTAGGATTTTGGCGGCCATTTTGAAAAACGCCCTCATTCAGGTAGTCCGTTCAGGGTTTGGGCTTTTTACCTCTGATATTCTTATTCCTCATAAAATTTCAGTCAAGAAAAACTATGTGAGATAAACTTCGGCTCCGGGTGATACCTAGCTCCATTTCAGCCTGTACTAATAGGCCACTCAAAAATTTATTGGACAGTGAAAACGAAAATCCATAGTACAGGGCCCAATTGTCCAATAAATTATTGTTTGGCCTATAGCTATAGTGTGCATTATTCCGACGAGATGAGTCTTGCATTACATTTTTATAGTGCTTTAATTTATCAGTTCATTATTTAGCTGCGCATCTTTGCCAGTTTTAAGAATATAGTCTTTTTTTTATAAAACCATCAAACAATTTTGCCTACAACCTATCATGATTTCTAGATGAGAAACAAAATGAGTAGATTGCCGAAGGCAACGGTGTAGTAGGAATGTTAGTCCCTGTTTTTATTGTCCGGGTTGTACAGTAAAGTATAGGTTAAAAACTCATGCAACATAAGTTTCACGCTTTATTCCATTATGGTCTATTGAAGGTGACCAAGAATGCAGGGGAATAAGATTATTTTTACACCGGTACAACAAACTGCAAAAGTACAAGGCATGTCACAAATAAACATAGGCACAACGAAAACATACCTCTATGCCAGCTATGCATAATTTGCATGAGTCATCGGCATGATCAGATTGGCCGACTCGGTAGCTTCCGTGTGACGTAGCATTCATTCATGAAATTGGATTAGGTGAGTCTCACCCCCTTTCCAAGTTGGAACAATGTCCAGGTTGATATGACAACCTGTGAGTTTGTGCAGGGGCTTGCTAGATCTGAATAACATTGAAGCCCTTTTCAAGTGTGCATCACTTTTTTCCTTGCATGTCTTCTTTTGATTAATATTTTCCCGTTTTTGACGAAGTTCCGTTGCTTAATAATAATAATATTTATTCAAATCACTTGCAATTTACAAACATTTAAAACAATTTACATATCAGCTATTATAAAACAAAGATTATAACTATACATGATTATTAACAAAACAAATTACAATAACAAAATGCAAGCGATTTAGGAAAAATGAATTGGTTTAGTAAAACCCAAAACACCAAGGTGCTCACTTATCCTGTACATTTAAGTAACAAAATAAACAACAACATTTGAACCCTATATGAGGGGATGAAAATGAATTAACTGTACAATTCTATGAAATATGACCTGCATTCAGATTTTAATAGAGAAAGATCATGGCATTCTTTAACATTAGAAGGAAATTCATTCCATAGCCGTGGAAGAGACACAAACAGAGAATTGAAAAAAGATGAACTTCTGGCTGTTACATGCAGTATTCTAGAATTATTAATCTTACTGAAGCACACCATTTGGTCGAAAGATGCAGGCAACAATCCATTCATTAATTTGAACCCAAACACAAGTCTATGGAATTTGCATGAATCCTCAAATTTCAACAAATCAAGTTTGGAAAGCCTCTCTTCATAACTAGGCCTACATTCGACATCAAATGAATTCCTATAATATACCACCCGAGTAATTTTCCTTTGAACCCTATCCAACCTATCAATGTGATTTCCCTGAAAAGGGGCCCAAACACAAATACAATAAACAAGATGTGGTAAAACAAGGGATTTGAAAAGATTCAAAAGGGCAGTGGAAGACATGTTTTTGGTACACCTTATGATAAAACCAGACAACTTAGAGATCTTATTTGTGACATTGTTGATATGAGTACCAAAAGACAGATCCTTACTGAAAGTCACACCCAATAATTTAAAATCACTAACTTCATCAAGAGTTGCATCACCCATTGAATAAGAACTACAGAATTTTGGAGAGTCAGACCTAGTCATGTGCATAACAGAACATTTAGAAAGATTTAGAGGAAGCTTGTTGGCCATAGACCACTTAAACACATTTTCAATATCATGCTGAAGAATAGCATGATCACTGTCACTATGAATGGGACGTACTATTGAATGATCATCAGCAAATTGAAACAAAGGAGAAGAAACCACATTATTTATATCATCAACAAACAAAGAAAATAAAATTGGGCCAAGAACAGAACCCTGCGGTACACCAGAAGTTACCGAACTCCAACCAGACAATGATCCTTTGAAAACAACCCTCTGTCTACGCATAAAAAGGAAACTGTGGATCCAACTTAGAAGCAGACCTCTAAAACCCAAAGAATGAAGCTTAGTCAACAATAGATTATGGTCAACTCTATCAAAGGCAGAGCTGAAATCTAAAAAGACACCATCAACAAGATTACATGAACGAGCATCAAGAGATTTACTCAAAAGATGGAAGAATTTTGAAAGCATTTGCTCACAATTTCTACCCTTTCGAAACCCAAATTGGTTATCAGACAAAATATCATTTTCATTAATATAATCAAGAATACGAATTGCTTATACTTTCTCTGTGCAGGACATTCAATTTGGTAACTTGATGGGTTGACAGATTGTGTATCAGCATGTTTGATAGATTTGTCAGTATTTGAAGGGTTTGACATGTGATCAATATCACTTGGCTTCTCATTTTGATCGCCAGGTTGCAGGTTGGAATGCTCAACTGACAACGCTATTGGCACCTGTTTATCACTTTGATTGATAGGACCATCAGGTACCTGGTTAATGCCAGGTACACTATTAATATTTTCAGGATGTTGCATTCTGAGGTAGTCAACTGACAATGTTACAGGGACCGATTCATCATTTTCCCAGGTTAGGTAGACCAGGTTGCAGTGGAAAAGGGTCCATAAGGGACACTATCACAAAGTTTGGAAGAGAAATACGCAAAGCCCTCTTTGGAAGAATGCAAACCAATAGACATCGAAGGTGACAAACTTGATGACAATTTACCCAATATTGTGCATATAATGAATGAAAGTTATAAACAATACAAAGATGGACTACTGAAATCCCAAAAATTTAGGAGTGTAAAAATGAAGCAAGCATGATATACAACAAAAGCAGAAAGAGAGTACGTCGAAGCAATTGAAAATTAAATTAAGGACCAAATCGTGGCATTAATAAGAGAACTGATAACAGAATATGACTGGCACAGTATGAAAGAAGCTTAAAAGCGAACAAAACAAAAGAGTATGTAAAACTATATTATGAAGTAATAATAATAATAATTTGGCATTTATATAGTGTTTTACAAAGAACACAGCACTTTACACACTATAATAAAATGATACATAAATGAAAACAGAAAATCAGTTCTTTTGAAACAAAAAAACTCTTAAAGGGCAAAGGAAATGATTTTTTGAATTTTTGTAACACATTGGAAAATTACAATTACATGACCAGTGAGAAGTTTAAAATGCATTACTATTTATAATTACCCATAAAATCAATTAATTACCCATTAATCAATCCATCCTGGTGAAAACACTATCAGGAAACAGGAATGGAAAGCAACTTCTGACAGGGCAATTGCTAAATACTGGAATGAAGAAATGATACAAGATGCCAAAAGCAAGTCTTCCCTAGTACATCTCAATATCAGCAACCTCGAGATTGGTCAATCACATCCTGTATGGTCATCAC
>JXSR01S014213.1:80948-93002 GCA_000969725.1 Ophiothrix spiculata | reverse complement strand
GACTATTGACCTCTGTAGTGTTTAAATTGAATGGGCCCTAGATGAGGGCAGTGTATATAGATATAAAAGGAAACATAAGATCGTATCATATGTGAGGAGCATGGTCCGATTGCATTAACTTTTTTTCAAACTTTTTGAGATTTTGGTTCCAAAATATTGGTCATATTTTTCTCATAACCCATGTGAAATTTCAAGGCTCAGCTATGTACCGTTTTGGAGAAAAGTATGAAAATGTGTCGAATTATGATAACCATAATTAATGTGCAGTAACGTATAAAAACGGTTTGACCTTTTCACCTGAAATTTGAAACTTCATCTTTCGACATTGATAACTAAATTTTGAAAAAATGGACCAAGCTCCTTTAAAAGAAAGGTATATTTGAGAATGATGGGTTAGATTCAGGTTTTGTAGAAATTAGCCATAACACTTTGGCTGAATGGGTCAAGCATATCAGTTGCTTAATAGAAACTTTTTGAAAAGATACCATTATTAAACTATTTGGGATGAGTTGGCAGGTGAATCAACACTAATATTTATCTTCTGATTTCTACTAATTTTAATTGAATACATTTATGTATTGTTTCCATCCCTTAATTCTTAGATGATGTAAAATGAGACTATATTTCCTGGTAGCCATTTTGATGTTACTGACCACCCCCCCCATGATCATTTACATACTGATGGTCATATCAACCAGTAATACCATAAACGGATGAATCTAGTGGAGGCACCACTATTTATTTAGTATTACATTTACAGGTAGTGATATTCTGATGTCATTTATAAAATCATGATTTCAATGTTTGAAAAAAATGCAACGAGTCTTTTGTACTTTTTCTGCACATTATGGAAAGGGTGTCTACACCAGGCAGGCACTCTTTAAATATTTCATCATAAGGCCCTGTATCCATTGGCTGTTCCCCTGTTACATATGCCCTTGTGGCATTTTCACGCGCCAAACACATGGAGATCTACGTTCACAAGGTCATTGATACGGACACTAAGCAAAACAAATTTTTCTTGTCTGTGTACCGACGGACAATGGCATATGAACAGTCAATGGATACAGGGCCTCTAAGCATGATAAGGGAGCATTATGGAGTGTATTGCCAATGGTTATTCTCGATTGCTATCTCATGCCAACGGTGTGCATATGTGCAAACCCCAACTATTATGAGCTTGAGCATAAACCACCTACTTAAATGTGCGCAAGCTCAATTCTGCTTCCTTTTAAAATTCCCTACAATTCTGCCTTTCCCCCCAGTTTGATTCGTGGCAGAGAACACTTCCCCCACCTCATTGTCAGAATGCAGGCCTGAAATGTTGCTCTGTATGAGTAATGTCTGAGAAACTTAGGTTTAGGAAAGCTGAGACTCTTACAACTCTTGTATCAACATTCTGTGGTGTTAAAATACTATAATTGATTATGAAGGTTTTGGTATCGCTATTTTTATTAATTTTGGAGAACACAGGTCGGGGGATAAATCTTTTACTTTTTTTTATTTCAGGCTAGCAAGATACATCACTATACGACGGGACAGTTGTGACGTAATAATTTATGCACATCACCCAACACGTGCGTTTTGGACCCAAACAAATGATCATGTCCACTAATCATACGTATTAACACAATAGGCACACGTAAATTCTCGGTTGGAAGATGAAAATAATGGCAGGGGTCACATCCTGGCTTGTAATCACAACCTTCAGCATAATAGGCCGGCATGTTTTCCCTTATTTTTGTTTTAGACGAAAGTTATGGTATAAAATCGGAGTCGGACTTTTTTCCCCATAGACTTAACGTGTGGCAAAAATGGCCATACCGTTTGTTTGGGTCCAAAACGCACGTGTTGGGTGATGTGCATAAATTATGACGTCACAACTGTCCCGGCGTATAGTAAATTTATCACATCTCCGGACGTCCAAGATATCGATTGGAACGTACCATTGTCCAGGAGAGGAGATCATAAACCTAATAATCACTTTTACTATACCTCATAAATACTTATTAGGAAACCACAAAATACAATTGGTCAGTTACAGCTGATGCGCATGACAGTATTATGCCTACTTCCCCCAAGTGCGCGTAAAGCCCACGCAGGGAAAAAATTGAGAAACTATCGCACCCCTACTATCGCTCCCCCTGTAATCATACATATCACTTCTCAGTTGGAAAGTATACGGTGATCGAGAAGAATGGACTTTTTGGTGATTTTTTGATGTGTTAATATCAAATTTTAGTAAAATATTTATGAGGTATAGTAAAACAAATACAACATGGTTTATTTCGAGAAGTATTGAAAATTCTTGATCCCTCTGTGTTGGATGCGTGTGACTACTTCCCTCCGCTTCGCGTCGGGAAGTAGTCACTCGCATCAACACCTCGGGATCAGTAATTTTCACTACTTCCCTCAATACCATGTAGTATTTGTATACAGCCATCCAGAAAAACTGGCTTGTTTGCCATATATCCATGTCTTTTTTTTCTCTGTGCAAATAACTTTTTAATGTATTTATAAACAGAAGTCTACTGGATGGTTTTAGGTTTCAAATTGCTTTTTGCTATTATAGGCCCCACTAATAATTTAAGAAGACCCATGTGATTTATCAATAGGCCAAATGATCATAATTGAAGAAAAAAGACATATAAACTATTATATCATATGTATTGGGAATTCTTTTATCAAAATTTAAAAAAAGTGTAGGCCTCATATCATCATTTTGAATCATATTGGTCAGGAATTTAAACGATTTTCCCAATGACACCTACAGAAATTGTGATAAAAGACACATTGATATGCATAAATTACGTGATGCTCGTCATGCTTGTCAGAGAGTAACATGATTTTTTGGCCTAAATCATAGATCGATGGTGCAAATTGTACGCTTCCACCACAATTTTTAAGAAAGTGTACCCAACCATTGTAATTAAAAGATGATTTACCTAACATAGCATGTGTGATTACATTTTCTAAAAACAGTCAATTGTTGTAACCCAATAATTGCTGCCCCTTTTTCATCAAAAACATTAAACATGTATTTACTTTAAATCCAATCACTTTTTAGGACAGCATTCAAGCTTTGACTTTCGTTTGGTGGACACTGGTGTGAAAAAATATTTAGGGGTGAAAACAGTCAAAAAGTTTGACTATGTTTCTAAGGGTACAATATCCTGTATTTTTTGATTTTGCCTCTTAAAATCCCATATTTTGCGCAAATTTTGAGAAAAACTGTTTTGGACCAACTTTGGCCCAAAAATGTCCGTTTTGGGTGACAAAAATGTTGACTCCCTGGTATGAACATAAAAACCAACAAATATTACCTGGTTTTTTATTCTAATTGTATAACAAGGGTACTCTTGTGATATTCAAATCATAGAATGGGATAAAGCTATCTCTTTGTTTTTGTAACAGGGTTAGAAAGTTGAGGGATATGGTGACAATTGATTTCACAAAAAATGCACTTTTAATAAAATTTCGTACTTGAAAATGTCACAACTCCACAATAAAAAAAGGCCATTGTGATACTTTTTGTTTCATTTTGTTCAGTATTTCAATAGCTAAAAAGTTATATAAAACTTAAATAAGTTAAATATACCTTCTTAAATTTTCAGGGGCGTAAAAAAAAATAAAGGCCTTCGTAAAAAATAAGTCCTTCAAAACTCTTGAGTTTAAGGCTAAACAAATATAAAACTTGCTCTAGACCTCCCTCTAGACCAAGTTTATATTTTTAGCCCTCAGGGTCACCGTTTTGTAGGACTTATTTTTTTTAACGACAAATTGTCACCATTTTTGTGTCCAAAAATGACTCCAATGGGAGAAATTTTCAAGTTCATATTTGTGAATATCTGACTTAAGAAATGAAATCTATATAAAATTTTAGATTGGAAAACATGTTTTGTTCTATATTTTAGCAAACTTTTTATTTTCACATTTATTTCGATAAAATGTAAGTCGGAGCTTGAACAGTGTCTTAGGATCTGTCAGGATCTATAGGCATGTGCAAATGCAAGTATGTGCATTTCGGATTACAGGTAATTTATACCCCGTTCAGACACACTAAAAAGTCATCTTAAGTTGACATCGAGTCAATTTGTAATTTCAAACACGACCTCGGATTAGCGAAAAGTAACTCGACTTATGACTGTTCACACATGCGCTACGATTTTGAAGTCGAATTGAAATGAACTTTACTTGTTCCAGGTCAATGCATGGTAATCATTTGCGAGTTGAAAGTTTTTGTGAAAAGGTTGGAAAATTGGTGATGTTTAATGTTTTGTAAGAGGCAAAACGTTATTACAGTTAACTATATGCTTTGTCACTTGCCTGCGCAATCACCAATGCGTCAGGCATGTTCTGTATTTAAACACTCAAAACAGTTCAATATTTATTCTTCAAATTGTTTACATGCATCTTATGTCATTTCTGGGATAAGAGTCTAGACATAGTTTAGAGTGGCAAATGCAGCATGGTGTATTCTTTATTGTGTATCTTTGTTCACTGCCTTCATTAATTATAACTGTCTGAGAATGGAGTATCAACTGATCATGGGCTCTTCACTCAAGTACCTGTGAATTAATATTTCTCAGCATTTTGTTGACCATATCAGCTCAACTGCATTATGAGCTACTAGTACATAGTGTCTTCTACAGAGATATTTTGTGTTCAGTTGTTGGCAAAGTTCCCTGTAAAGTACTATGATGCACAGTTAACACAGGATTGGTGAAAACTGGTGACACAGGTTCATAAAACCTTCTATTCCTGCTTATTTAGCCAGTTTGCAGCCTCGGCTAGTGATTTCAGTCTAAACACCTCTTCAGCATTGCCAAGTCAAAATTCATTGAATTGGTGCAAACACAAGAACATCAAGATGGAACACTAGTTTGTCATGTGAGTGCAAGAAAGTCATATCTGCAATAGCTGCCCACTGTATAATGTCTAGTCTTTGGTCAGTGGCTCTTGAAATGGTTCAGGTGACACCGTGAAGGACCATTTTAAGAGCCACTGACATATGGCAGAGAAAATTTGAGGGATTTTTCAGATTCTTATAATATGGTGTAAAATAAATAAACTTAGGGCAGTCATTGCAGATACCTCTTTCTTGCACTCACATGACTAGTTGTTGGTCTTCAACTTGTTGTAAGACAAAGTTGATTCAGGTTACACAAGTTCCCTTGATCAGTCACAAGCCCATCACCATCAAATGGCCTCCAGTGGCAGAAGGCACTACAACACACATTAACTATGCCTTCACTGGCAGTCTGACCATCTTATTGTACTTGAGGTTGGTCCCCTTCTAGTTTGGTTTCGAAGGCAAGCTTAGGAATGTAAGAAGGCATTATGGTGGCATTCTTTATATGTGACCAAAGTATCACAACATTTTTCTGTATAATTCTGTCAAGGACTGGATTTTTTTAATACCTAGCTTGTGGTTTTGCGGATTGTTGTGTTATGGATTTTCGTCTCTTCATGTTAATGCTGAGAGTCCACATCTCAGCTCCATTGAGTAGTATTGAAAGAACAAGGACCTGTATAGCTTTATCTTGGTGTTGGTTTGGATGTCATTAGCACTCCATGTGCTTTGAAGCTTTTATATTGTAAGGGCTTAGCCAATCCAATATCTTCTGAACAGAATCAACAATATTGCATCAGCAAACATCTAGACTTACTAAACTAAACATCTTGAACTCATCTCCATCAGCTGTTTTGGCTGTGTTTGTTTCTCTGATGGTGATCTTGATGTGGAGATCTTTCTGAATAGTATCTTTCAGCTGGATGATCTCACCACTATGAAACCCGTGTCATTTCTTGAAATTGAAAAATATTGGAACTGTATGTTCTTTATGTGTTAAGTGTCAACATTGAATACCAGAGCAAATCTAGATTTCCATTTGTTGCTTTTTATTCAAAGTAGAAACCTTTTTTCATTCCACTTCATGGATAGCATTAAGAGTTTCCATATAGTGTAGTGGCAGTTAGACCTACTAATGTGGCACGTCTGCCTATGCAGGCTGTTCCAATGCTGTAAAATAAGTCTAGAAACACTTGCACCGGTTTTTGATAAATGGTGTGCATTTAGAAAACCGCTTACAGAAAACGTCCAATACTTAGCTGGCTAGAACCAGCATTTTGGCCTTATGCTTTTGTTCTGGTCAACTGAAGGTTATAAAGCATTGCCTAATAATGTGATGATCATAAAAGAAAGGTATATTTGAGAATGATGGGTTAGATTCAGGTATTGTAGAAATTGGCCATAACACTTTGGCTGAAAGGGTCAAGCATACCAGTTGCTTAATAGAAACTTTTTGTAAAGATACCATCTTTGGATGAGTTGGCAGGTGAAGCAACACTAATCTTTTGATTTCAACTAATTTTAATTGAATACATTTATATGTATTGTTTCCGTCCCTTAATTCATAGATGATGCAAAATGAGGCCATATTTCCTGGTAGCCATTTTGATGTTACTAACCCCCCCCCCCTTGTTTCTTTATTCTAATTGTATAACAAGGGTACTCTTGTGATATTCAAATCATTGAATGGGATAAATCTATCTCTTTGTTTTTGTAACAGGGTTAGAAAGTTGAGGGATAGGGTGACACAGCCCAAATTGATTTCACAAAAAATGCAATTTTAATAAAATTTCGTACTTGAAAATGTTACAACTCCACAATGAAAAAGGTCATTGTAATGCTTTTTGGTTCATTTTGTTCAGTATTTCAATAGCTAAAAAGTTATATAAAACTTTAATAAGTGAAATAACCTTCTTCTTAAATTTTCAGGGGCGTGAAAAAATATAAAGGCCTCCTTTTTGAAAGTCCTTCAAAACTCTGAGGTTTAAGGCTAAACAAATATAAACTTGCTCTAGCCGAGACCTCTCTCTAGACCAAGTTTATATTTGTAGCCCTCAGGGTTACCGTTTTGAAGGTCTTATTTTTTTTACGACAAATTGTCACCATTTTTTGTCCAAAAATGACTCCAATGGGAGAAAATTTCAAGTTCATATTTGTGCATATCTATACAAAATTTTAGATTGGAAAACATGTTTTGTTCTATATTTTAGCAAACTTTTTATTTTCACATTTATATCCACAAAATGTAAGTCGGAGCTTGAACAGTGTTCAAATGCAAGTATGTGCGTTTCAGCTTTCATAACCAAGGCAGTACCGCTATATCAAACAATTTTTAGCAAGCAGTGGAGTGATTGGAAATAGTTTTGGAAGAATGTTGTTTAATTTAAACATACTGCATATGTGACCCGTCATATCGAAAGGTACCTAAAGGTCGGCATAGTAAATTACAAGATACAGGCCATTGAAGCTGAGCATAGTCAAAAATCACGTCCAATGTCGAATTTCATCAGAAAGGATATTTTTGAAGTGTATTCTATCCTATTAATCAGGTTCCAACATCCAAAATATAAGAAAAATGTATTAAAAACCAAGATAAAAATCCTCTATCCATTCAGGTTTTACTAAGTACAAAAACTTTAACTTAAATTTTCTCAGAACTATAGTTTTCTGAATCAGCCCGATGCCTTTTACCAATTTGGATATAACTTCGCAACCGAACATCCAATAAACAAAAGCAAGGTGTCATTTTAAAGCTTAAAATCTCAGCTTTCAGATAAGACAAAAAAAAAATCAATTTTGATTTTGGGACCCTTAAGGTACCTTTCGATATGACGGGTCACATAATATGACAGGGGATAAAGGTTAAGCTTAACCACAATAAATGCACATTATTGAGTCATAATATATGCTGATATCAACTAGACACCCATGCCTAGTACGTTTTATTAAGGTAGCATTCTAAGCATAACAAAACATACAATAAAATCAGAACGGCACCAAATAACAACTCTATCAAAACCTAATGTTACATTTTAATTGTGATGTGTAAATATTCTGATGTTATTCTAAAGGCGGTGTCACACATCACAAAACGTACGAAAAACGTACTAACGTACACTGGATTTGTCATTGAAATACATGTAATATCGATTACCAAACAAGTTTGTTATTAGTACGTTATTTGTACGGTACGGTGATGTGTGACACCGCCTTAAGCAATGTTACGTCCAGTGTCAGTATGTCCATTACAATGTGTTTCATCCAAGAAAGCAATAATATGTTCTTAATGGACCAATTTGTAGTTTATAACTGCAATGTCAGAATTACAGCATTGACTAAAATGAATATCATCCGCTTGCAGTGACTGTATGATTAAGTCATTGGTTTAAATGAAGAGAGGTTTTTAAGTACTTATTTGTAATAATTTATTGAAAATTTGACATTTGCATTGTAAAATAACACATTTTAAAAATACATTGATAACTTAAATGATCTGATAATATCAAAAATAAAAATAGGTGCTTGAAATTCTTACATTAAAATAAAATACTAAATTTGTTGATAGAATCTCTATCCAATATTGTCATGTGCATGACTTAGAGGCAAGTATTAATCTATAAGGTCATCATGACTTTCTCTAGTTTTTTTTTCTAGTGGTCAAATATTCATATCAAAGTCATAAAGCCAACAACTAAATATCAAATTCTTTATTAGGAACACCAACCGAATGTCAAGAAAAAAAAATCATTTTGTCCATAAAGGTCCAGAGGTGTTGTTCAGGCTTAATTATGAGCTGTTTTCAATGGACTTCTGTGGACAGGGTAACCCATAAAAGTCCAGAAAATATTTCAATAAAGAAAGCATGTTCTTATTTTTGAAAACAAATATATAAGCACATGACAATTGCTTATTTTTGTCAAGAGCTCTTTATAAAGATTTGAAATCATTCTGGATAAGTCTGGACTTCCCAGGACAAAATGGTCAGAATTATGGACTGGTTTCTGTTGTATGAGTGAAATATTAACAAAATGATAAATATCTAACATAAAGACATATAGCATTTGCACTAAGCTTAATTTGCTCTGAGTATGACTGGGTGCTCCAAGATAATCCCCAGGGGGTGATGATCCCTCCAAAATAGTTTTTTACACATAACTATTGACATTCATGTGTTAAGTACAATTTACTTTCAATTGCTACGTGAACTTTGCATATCTATAACATAAGATCTTTAAGCATGGTTTGAAACAGATGCTAAGGGACAAGACATATTGTGGTGTGTTAGGGAGTGATCACTATTTATACTAGGAGAAGGATAAACGATACCCAACTATTTGTGTTTAATGCCTCGTGTCCAATCTCTTTCAAGATTAAAATGGCAACCCCTCCCCAGTTCCTTCAACCAACCCCTTTGCCATAAATTGTGACCACTTCCTTAAGTTAGTGAATACAAAGTTCAATCTTATTTAAGTTAAAATATATATTTACAATTGAACTAGGATACAGTAACTTATCGTGCATTTCTGTGATGGAAAATATATATTTGTTTATTTACAGAGCACAGATGGTGGTGTAACAGAATCGGGGGATTTGATTTTTGAAAGCTTAGTGGCGAGGACTATTTTTGGATAAATTTGACGGAGCATTACAGTGACTTACTAGATTACATAACACATAATACAGTCTACGCATGCACAATGATTCCTACGATCTACGATCCTAAAGAATGTTAGCATCACGCCACATAGCGCATAAAGACAAATGAATTGTGCATGTTCTGCATAACTAGCTTATCAGACCCAAGTTTTGCAAAAAAGCAAGCAAGCAGTGGATTCGCGCAGTATCCTAAACAACATGAAGCCAAATGGTAAGTCGTGTACCCACGCAGCTCTCGCTTCATCACCAGGTGATTAAGGCGCTTCATCTTCGGGTTTTTAACACTCGTCATTATGGACATGTGTGACCACCATGGTTCCTTAAGCTTACTCTACTTTGATAATACTGAAGAACAATAAACCATTGGTATACATACAACTTTGGATTAATCTTAGAGCACCCAGCCAGACTAGAGATCTCAATATTCCTGCCTCACGTTTGAATTCCTCATAAAAAGAATTGTTCTGTTCTGTTGCCCTCAAGTGGAATTTTTGAAAAATTGAGTCGGTCGGTCAGATTTTTTTTTATTAACATTTTTTCAAAGCACCCAAAGTGCCAAAATGCTTTTTCCACTATTTCAAAAAAAAAAATCTAAAAAACACCCAATCTGAGCAACATTGGGTGGCTTTCCCGACCCTGGTCAAAATATTTTTAAACATTTTTTGACCGGGGTCGGTCGCTGACAGTAACACAACAACTTTTTGTTTTGCCTTACTATACCAACAATGGTGTTGTTTTTATCTTAATTATTTTACCAATAAACTTTGTTTGAGACAAGCCCTTAGTACATAACATATATATGATGATTTTTTTCTTACGCTGAAATACACACGCTGAAATACATATATCATTTTTGTGCGATGCATATCTCAACTGATTCTAAAGAAATTTCAAAAGTGAATGATTTCTTATCAAATAAAATCGAAATAAATTCAGAACAAAAAGGAATTGCACAACTGATAAGTACTTTTGTACCGACTGTTGATAGTGATAAACTTCTAACACAACTGAGCGAAATGTGATAAATTTCTAACACAATAATAAAACTCTTAATTGACGTTATTTTTATGAATTTTGAGATCTCATTTTTGAGCTGAAACATTCTAAATGACAACTAATTCGCTACTATAGTTGAGATACGGCACATTTCTATATGCCTGCCATATTTGGCAGGGTTCATGTTTGAAATACATGTCCAGATTGCACTAGTTTAACACATAACATATAAACAACAGGTTACACACTAATAATTTATATAGCTTCTATACACTGATCAATCATATATGGCATGTTTTTCACATTTGCATGTTAATAATTTCATTTTTCTTCATATTTATCAATTTAAATGAACACAATTCAAATTCTATTTATAATAAACAGTTTTCATCTCTACAAAATCTACATTGTTTACTCCACAAAAATGGAATACATATACATTACAGCTATACATGACAGTGATTGAACTTTGACCTCCACTGTTTGGCTACATGTGAATGAATATGCATGGATGACATCATTTTTTACTCTTTAGGCAGATCTTGACATTTGACCTTGGACTTGGGACATGACCTATGACCTAGGTCATTGTGGTAGAGCTTTTAGAATGGCGTTGACCTCTTCAGCGACTGTCTGGAGTGCAAACTCGAATTGGTCCTGCAAAAGTGAAAAGAAAAAGGAAAATTAATATTTGTGATGTAACCTGAACACAAAAATATGCTCATTAGGTTATAAGTGAAACTTTTCTACTACTATCGTGTCATGTCAATTTATACTCATTATGGTGTTCAAAACCGATTTTATCTCAAAATATCTATAAGGACAAAAAAATGACAATATTAACTTAAAAAATACCTTTTTCTGCTCTCAAATGAAAATGGACCATCTGCATTTTTCAATTTATGCACAAATTACCATTATGTGATAGGCTGTACTACACAGCTTGCCTCAAAAGTTTTTGGCTTGAGTTTCTCGAGCAAGTGTGTACCACAGCCAAGTCTCCCTTTTACAAGTTTCTTTTTCCTCTCTTCAAGACCCCCATTTCAAGTAATCCTACTTCAGTTGTTAAAATCCACTTGAAAAAAACAGGAACTTTTTTGAACTAAATTTATGAAAATCGCACCAAACATTTAGTTTTGGTTTGTTTACTTGGTTACCATGGTAACATGTCTTCAAACTGCATTTTTGTGTAACCATCAACTCCAGGAAGTTTTTATAGTAGATAAATTTAGTATAAATATCCTTTGTGGAGTGTTACAGTGTGTATTTTATAAAAATTGCCATTTCTTGTGACATGGGGTATGTTGTGCACTTTATGCGATAAGCTTGATTGCCGAGCTTCCTACACACCCATACCTTCAATGTATATGAGTGCCCCCAGATTATTTACAGTTGTAAAGAAGACCACTCCTTGGTAACCAGCTCTTGCTGAACTATTGAATTGTGAACAAGATTATAGAGGTTCCTGGCAAAGATAGTGTGAGCCAGTTGAGCTGGTAATTCAATCAATTTTGACTTCATAATACAAAGAATCCGGGGGGGGGGGGGGG
>JXSR01S014213.1:59671-77103 GCA_000969725.1 Ophiothrix spiculata | reverse complement strand
ACCTGTGCATGGTTAATTTGAGCTTCAAAAGCACATCATTTCAAAAGTTTGGTTTACATTGACATACCTTGTTTTTGACCATGCGGGGGCGCTGGTCTAGTATGTGTTCCAGAGTAGCTGCAATGTCAATCTCTTTGACCCCTTTCGTCATTCTCGTTAAAACCATGTCCATTAGGCAGTATGTTCCTGTTCTTCCAATGCCATCACTGGAAGAAAAAGAGAGAATGCAAGGGTTCACAAGATGCGTCAACTCAGAACTAAAACAAGTGTTAAGGTGTCTGGTCTAGTTTTGATTTCGCATATCGATTTTTACTAGCAAATTTCAATCAGATCTATCATGGACCAGACACCGTAAAAGACTCCAATGTAAATTTTTGTATACTTTGATGAATAGTAAAATGTTGATGGTTTGAATGCTCAAGATTAAAAAAAATTGAGACTGAGGGATTAAAATGAATACAAGTAGTAAGCTTTATGTAACCATCCATCCCAAATCTCAAGTAAAGTGTCTATTTTTCATTTAGAGTTACAGTACAAAATACATGTATATAGAACCCCGGGACAAGGAAGTCATTTAAATGTTTATGCCTTTTTAAATCTGAAAACTGCTTTTTTTTCTAGATATGGTTGAATTGGAAATGTACACAAAATGAAAACTTTGTAAGGTTGTACATAAAAAAAATTATGCTTCGATGAATCAGATGTCCACTTCTGGGTGTTGTATGAATTTGAAACAAAATCATTTTAAATCTGAGGAAATGTTCCTTTGGAATTTGACTTTACTGGACCAGATTTGTGGTGGATGGTCACATTTTTACAGTCACAGAAATCTCTGGGTATTATTATTAATAGCAAAGAAGTGTGTTCCAGGGTAACTGGGTATTCTGACCGGGTAACCATCCGCGTTACCAAAAAGGTGAGACCTGAAAAGATCTTGAGACTTGTAATATAGGGTATCAAAATTGACCTGGTACTCTGCAAGTCTCACATAGGGTATCAAATTGACCTGGTACTCTGCAAGTCTCACATAGGGTATCAAATTTGACTTCCAGTCTCTGATAGGGTCTCAAACTAAGAAAGAATTGTTGAATTATGACAATGGTGCCTTAAATTACCGATAAAAGTGTTTCAAATACCTAGGAACACTTCTTAAAATTAAAAGTGTTCAATTGGTGTACAGATATATTTTACCTATGATTTCTTGTAACTATTATTTCATCACATTTGTGCATGGTCTCAGATAGGGTATTCATTTGAACAGGTATGGACCCAGATAGGGTATCATTTCACTCTTTTTTTGCAAATTTTTGGTCTCACACCCGGACACAAATATCAGTTATTCCCCCGGGAAGTAGGGATTCAAGAGTTAAGATGGATAAAATAACGGCTCCAAATTACTTGGTACTTACCTACAATGTACAACAATTGGGCAAGCACGACCACGGTATGACTTGTTTACTTTCCTGAAAAGAAATCATATAATTAAATTAATGGTCTTCAAAGTTAAAGAGACAACATATGTGACCCGCCATATCGAAAGGTAGCTTAAGGTCGGCATAGTAAATTACGAGATACGGGCCATTGAAGCTGAGCATAGTTAAAAATCATGTCCAAGGTCGAATTTCTAATTTCATCAGAAACGTTACCTTTGAAGTGTATTCTATCATTAATCAGGTTCCAACACCCAAAACATAAGAAAAATGTGTTAAAAACATCTCTCCATTCTAGTTCTACTCAGTACCAAAAACTTTAAACTCGATTTTCTCAGAACTTAAGTTTTTCGAATCAACTCGATGTCTTGTTCTTTTTGACAAGGGTCAGTCGCTAAGGGCAACAAGTAATTTTTGGCCAAATAATAAGCAAATCATACTAAAGTTAGACCTGATTTATAAAAGCTGGTTTTAGTGACAAATTTTTCCTCTACATGATCTATAATACAAAATGTAACTTCAACCTGGTTTAATATTATAAACCTCTTTTGTGCAAATGGTCTATACCGGTACCAGTGTTCCGGCTAAGGTTTTTGAGCTTGCACCAATTCCAGCAAATAGGAAACATTTGAAGAGGTGCTTACTCCAAAATCATGAGCTGTGGTTGAAAATTGGCTAAATAAATCCAGGAAAACAATATTTTTCACATTTTCAGAAACCATTTGCGCCAATTTCCCAGGCTCCTGCACAATGGCGCACCAAACAGCCTTAGCAGGAACATCGTTCCATATTGGTTTCCGTAGAAAAAGTTAGCTACATTAATTTTCCACACTTCAGATAAAACATATAAATACATTTCTGACAAAACCTTAAACTGGTACATTATTTTAAATCATTTCAGATTTTATACATTCAAAATAGCCACACATACATACATATCAATGATTTGATTTAATAATAAAAACTTTGAATCATACAACATTTTTCAAAATTCTGTAATTTCAATAGCATTATTGATAACAGCAAAACTATTAATGCTACCAGGTATTGCTTCGCATGTAGTTCAATGGTAGCAGTCATGGATCAGAAACAGGACATTTTTTTGATAGCATCTCTGCATCTCTTATCAATATTTTTTATTGCACATTCATCAGTTTATCAATATCAAAAGGCGTCAATTTTGCTGATATTTTGCCATGTGAGTGCCTGCAATAGCTGCTGTTTTACATAAATTTGAATTACACATTGTAGAATGTCCAGTCTTGGGTCAGTGATTCCTGAAGAGCCATTGCATTGACGTATGGGAGGCAAATTTTGAGCAATTTTTCACATTCTAGAGACAATGTGTTAACTTTATGACATATGGCAGCCAGTGCAGATATGACTTTCTTGCACTCACATGACAACTGTTCCTTTTCTTTCCCATATTAAATGCATGAGAAACCAACTGCAGTGGGATTGACTGATATGTATATTATTGTTGTTTCAAATAATTCTCGGACACGAAAATATTGAGCCTTGCATAACACAATATGCGTGTGCATTTTACGCGAGTACCCAACGCTTTCCAGGCACGCGCGATGTCGCGGCACTGTGGATTACTGATTGGAAACTGTGTTGCGTACTTCCCGGTGTCCCGTTCTTGTCACAACTTGTGGATACGCGGTGGCTGCGTTCAGATATTATGCTCATGTCCGAAATTTATTTGAAACAATAATAGTTGGAGGTTATACAACTATAACAATATGCCTTAAAGTAATGCAAGGCCATTACATGTATTCAAATGACAGAATAATGTTAATATGAAAATGTTATCAACAAATTCAACAAGAGCATTAATATGATGACTTTTCACTTATTCACACGGTGGGGAGGGGCACTCAAATATAATGTTGCAGGCATAGCATGACCACAGTTTTTCAAAACACCCCTTAAAAAGGGTGGAGGGTTCTGAAGCCAAAATATACCCTTTTTCCCCTATTCACACCCTAAATCAGGATTTATCGATACTGTTTTCACACTAGGGTTTGAAAAAGTATCCAATTTCTTGAAAATTGTCACAAAATTGCTGTTTTTGACACCCTAAACAGTGTTACCTGATTCACCCTTCAGTCCTAAAAAACAACCCTATTTTACCTTTTTCTTGGTCACGCTAGGCATGCAACATTATATTTGAGTGCCCCTGGGCTTATACATGTAAAAGACTAGGACTAACTGGAACATACAATACAAATGTTTACAATGTATTCCAGTAGCTTAGAGTAGATATGATACTTGCAGAGTTGAGCAATTTAATTGCTACAGCCAATATTTGCCGATAACAAGTCTTTGCACACTCTACTAATATTCCATTTTAAAATCTACTACAGCCTGTATATTGGTGAAAGTCTTTAAAGCAATATGTAGTAATGCTAGATCTTGACACACCAGGACTGTGTTGCCCATCAAACAATCCGTGTGTTCACACCTTCTGCATGTTCCAAGTAACCCTAGTTCACCCTAAAATGAGTTATGGTACATTGAAAGTTTTTTCCTCTAACTGGAAGAGGGACAGGTGGGGCAATATCCTAAATTTTGACACAATTAAGAGAAATCACTGTTGTTTGAACCCAATAGAAATAGGGACATTTTATATTTAAGTGTCTAAATAGATGGCGCTATTCATAAAAACTCATTTTTTAATGTAGAAGGGATATTCTGGTGTGTGCTATTGAAATTATATATGAAAATGAAGCATATGCCGTCAAGAAAATTTTATTTATCATTTATTAGCCAAAATCTTCACGAATCAAACAACAAAATCTATAATCAAATATAATCAATAATTGGAAATATGCATAGCGCCCTCATTTTTGCACAAATCTGAATTTACAAAAAATACCAGTAAATGAGCTCAAAATTAACAAAATTTCAACCAAAATGGAATAATTTTTTTAGAACGGGTTCAAAACTTTGCTATGCAACACATTCCAGTTACTTGTACTGCTTTTCCAACTTTATGGAAGAAAAAAATGATTTTTTGGTTAAAAATGAATAAATGTCCACCTCAAAGAACAGTGAAATGAGTTGCATTTCAGCAATTTTGATTTTTCATTACAACCTATTTGTGTGTTTTATATGGAATATTTTGATCCAAATCCATCATAAATGGTCATTTCATACCACAGATACAACTATTATTCTTTGAATGCAAACAAAAAACCAAATTCAAGTTCCGAATTGCTGCCTTTGGAACTCAATATCAATATTTCAGACATCTGCTAGCTTATTCCGTTAATCAAATCACATTTGAGAAAAAAACACCCTCAAATATGAACTACTTTCTCCTTCAGATCAATCGTTTTATTTATCAAATGACCCAAATGGTAAAATCAAAGCAGTTTAGACTCTTAATTGTAATTTGAGAATCTCTGCTGTTATTAAAAAAAACCTTTGGGTTGGCTGAATTTTCTTGTCAAGCATGATTACAGCATGATATATTTGGAAGCTCCCCTCATATGATTCATCTCCTGAATATTTTTCATTCTAGGGCTTTCTACTGAAGTGTTTCCCTGTCTCTGCACTTACTCGACACAAAACGCCATATAGTTGTGTTTATACACACGTCACGATACCTGATCTAGGGTCAATCATCGTGAAGTGCGTCAGTGCAACTTATACCCTGGTCACATAACCTTGCAGCGAGGTTACGATGTGTTTACGATGAGCTGTAGAGACGCTGTAAGCATGCCGCAATAATTTAATTCTGAGTTGAAACCCTGCGGCTTGTGTACGATGTATTCAGTTATGGTCTCATAACCACTGGGATCGACCGGTGTTCGACTGTGCATCACAAGCATTCATCGGGGTCATACCGATATCATACGGGCGTCGCGGCTTCTTGCGGCTTATGTGACCAGGGTGTTAGGTATTGCATGCCAGGTAAACACAAAGCTAGGGAATCACTTGAGCACAAAACCCAAAGACGATTAAAAAAAACCAGAGATTAATTATATAATCTGCCAATTTTTCTTTAAGCTCTGCAGTTTAAAAAACTCAAATGTAATTGAATGTCAGTACAATGAATTATGACTGGTACCAATGGTGACAAATTAGAGCCAAATCCTTTGTCATGTTTAATCGACAATCAGGGTTAAAAGGGAGGTTAGCTACCCTGCCCACTTGTGTGATCAAGACTTTCAATATACCATATCACGTAACTTCATTATTACATAAAAAATCATAAATCTCAATCAACGTTTTCATCTTCAGATAATGCAGTGGTTGGTTGGTTGGTTATATGATCTAATGATACTGGATTAGTGCCAAGTTAAAAGCATGGTTGGTAGTGAGCTGTGATGGCGCACTTCAATCTTGAAAAACAATCTGCGATATAATACGATGCAGCACATGTGGTGAAAAATTCTCGCCACCAAATCACTTTTGTGACTATGCAACTGCGTGGTGCAGATAAGTTGCATAAGCACAAAAATGACTCGGTGAAACGAGTGATAAAGTAATAGGTGTGAGTAGTAGTGTGGTGAGTTAAGATGCCTTTGGTTAGTGAGTGGTGAGTTCAACACAGCAAAACCTTGAGTAGTGAGTTGGTGAGTTATAACTTGAGTCGCAATGATGAGTCAGTCAGATAGATGGGTTGAATATGATAAGATTAGTATTTCCTTTACATTACATGTTAATGGTCAAATTATATTGCATAATGATTAGTGTTAAGCATATGTGACTGTCCAGCACAAACCTACCATAAAGTTGACCAACTGCATTTTGTAATACAGGTGAAAATACATGCAAATCTTACATTTTGGCAAAATTGATTGTTTGCACAGTGACAATAATTCTGCTCTCTTACAGACATCTGCAAAGTTTTATAAGAATTTGATCCAAAATGGGAACCATAACTGCTGAAAAATTGACAGTTGAATGTTGCCATAAGGCTGTGTCTGTGCAACAACTATAGATTTACAGGGGAGATACCAGGCTTTGTATACCAGCCCATGTAATGGTGTTGTCAGCCATGGAGCTCAAGTTTGGGGTATTCAGGTCCACTCAATCCCGGCAAAATCAACTCCGAGTGCCGAGACTTAGAGACAACCTGCGCAAATAATACTTTATGCATATGATACGCCAACCTGCACGCAAAGCGTGTGTGCGTGTTTCAGTATTAGCGCATTATTACAAGGTACGATGCATCATCGGCAAGCTATAGACGGCAAAAACCCGAATACCCCAAATTTTGTCTCCATGCTAGATTAAAAATGGCGGCGTGCCTTCATTGATCTCCACTGTAAATCTATGGTATCAACAGTCCCAAGGCCAAAAGAGTCAAAGAACTGGTAGCTCTTTCAAGATGAATAATAAAAGAAAATCATTCAGCTTAAAAGTGCCATCAAGTTCGATCTGATGGTCCTTTCCAGATGAATGATTTAATTCGATCATTCAGCTTGAAAGAACCATCAGATGGGGCCGATTTCACAAATGTTTGGCAATGGTTGCTAACCCTGTTTTAATCGCTTACTCCAAAACAGATTGCTAAAAAGTAAATCTTTTTAATACAGGGATGCCACAAAAGTCAACATTTCCTGAAATGTCTTTCCGGAAAAGAACACTTTTCCCATTCTTTTATACGGGACAAAATTTCCCGAAAACAAGAACATTTCTGTAAAATGTCCTGAAAACGTGCATCCCTGTAACAATTTAGCAATCACTTAGTGATCATAACGGGGGTAGCAATCATCGTTAAACACACGTGAACTCGGCCCCTGGTCTGGAATTCTATTGACCTTGGTATTTTTGCCAGGCAGATACAGTTTTGTGGCACTCAACCCTCCAAATAGGGCTATCTTGATAATTCAATACATTTTTCTTGGTTTCGCTTTTTACTCCAAGATAACTTATGATGGTCTATTACTTCACTTGTAGATGAGCGGATGTTCATCGAGGTGTCATTTTAATCCTTACAGCAGTCATATCCTTTACTAAATAAGTACAAAAATAACCAGAAGCCATATATCTACAGCATGTTTGAGATGGACAGTCACATTAATGTATTAACAAACTTCATTACTGAAAATGTTGTTTACACCAAAAACATTTCGCTTAGGCCAAAGAAGAAAAAAAAGTATGTCTCAGCTTCCCGCGCGCATAGCTTTTAAAAATCCAAACTTAGCGCATTTCTTTTTTTTTAAAGGGTTTTGAGAGATTTTCAGTTTTTTTCATCTTTTTTTCCTACTACTGGAAAAAAAAAGTTAAATAAACGGCTGCAAAGCGGCCGTGAAAAAAAAAAGTGGCCGAAAAATGCAATAAAAAAAAGGGGGGCATTTCCGCATCTGCATAGCCCTTTTTTAATAAAAAAACAAAAACAAAACAAAACGCATAGCGCTTAGGGTTTTGACCTTAAGTAAGCTGAGACAGAATTCTTTTTCTTTTTGCCTTATGATCTGTCTTGTCTAAGGGATATACATCATTCATTCAAACTTATAATGTTATTACATCACTGTCATCTTAATTCGCAAGACATGCATTTATTGTTGGGTGGAAAATAATCCGTAACGATGCTATTAATCATGAGAATTGATGAGTTGAATCAAATGTGTCCAGTTGGTCTATTAGCGAAAACCTTCAAATTGCCCAGCACTAAAAACTCAATTTTATTGTGCATTGTGACTTTGTTGTATTGAAGTTTTGCAAAATGATTAATCAATCAATCAATGATACAAGTACTTGCAAAATGTAGCCATGTGTAAAAATACATCTTGTGCGAAAATTACATTTCTTAATGATTTAGTGCAAAACTAAATGCTCTCACCAAGAAACTAAAGAAAGTACTCTGTATTGTGAATACCAAGAATTCTTGTTAAGGGACCTTTCACAAACACTTGGAAGGGGGACCCGATGCAAAAAGGGGGGAGGGCCTTAAAATTTTTCATCATCGTAAGGGGGCCTTGAAAAAAATTACCACAAATTTTCCAGTAAAAATTTAGTTTACATGCTTTTCTATGGGGTTGACCACTAATTTTTGTCGCAAAAAGGGAGACCCTTAAATTTGTTGAGGTTGAAAAGGAGGCCCCAAAAATTCTATGCAATAATTTGTTTTTTTTTGCATCAGAACCCCCTTACAAGTGTTTGTGAACGGTCCCTAACATCCCTGCAAAGTTGAGTTGGTCTATATTATTGTCTTCAGGGGATGATTTTTTAAATTAGTCCAAATTTGGACCTATTGCAAAATTTTAAATTTGCATCTTCATTTACAAATCTTTTGTTCATTTTTATTTGTATTGGTCAAACAAATAATTTTAATGATATCTTTTCTCTTTTAATACACATTTGATTTAGCTAAATCAGCTTTTATTCATCAAAGTATATACATTTGGGAAATAAATGAGAATTTTTGTTTCTTTTGATTTCTTTTACACTTTATGGCTTACAAGCAAATGTTTCTACTAGTTCTCAATTCTCCCTAGAGCCTATGCTAGTCGGTTTAATATCCTGAACAAGTCTTTGAAAATGTTTCCATGATTTTGTTTTGTTTTAGATTATTTCTTTGTCTTTCTAAGTGCCAATGTAATTTAAAAATCACTACTTTATATACATATGTCACACACACTTCAAGTATTAGCGTTAGTAAAAAAGTGGAATTAGGAATTGACCACTATTTTTTTGCAAGGGGTGAAAAAACTTGGAAGGGAACAGAAACTACTAAATATTTGGTGCATTAGTCTTTGTTGTTAAAACATTTCCAACAACATGCCTAAGTTATCTTTAGTAAAAACATTGTAATCAACAATAAAAACTTGTTGCTCCAAATATTTGGTATCTCACAAAATAATTATGTGTAGTAAAGAGGCAAACAAGTCATGACATATTTCATTTATTATTTATTTCATTCTTGTTTTACCTGGGGAACCCATTCAATGCACTGGCACTGTTCTTCCATGGGGCCCAGGTGATTTGTTCAATTCATTAAGACCTGCAATATATAGGGGGAATATCAGAAATATTGTACCCTCTCGTAAGTAAATGTGTCCCCCTGGCATAAATAGTGATCACTCCCTCATATTATTACATGTTGGCTGTTATGAAATGGGCTTAAATCAAAGTTACTTCTACAAAGTAATTTCCACAATCAGGGTAAATCATGGGATTAATACAATACTGATATAATATCTCATTTTAAATACAAAAATAATCTAAAACTAAGATTAATCTTAATACAGTTTTTTCTGAAAAAAAAATTATGTTTTGAAAGGTTACATGATATCTGATTCATACCACTAACAGCTGGTTCATGTTTAACTTTGATCCAAGATCGAAATAATCATGGCACAAAAGTACACTAGTTAACCCCGAGGATTTACCCTGCCTGGTCAATGATGACCAGTGGACATGGATATGCATAAACTAGTTACAGAGGAGTTATACGACAATTTTTCTATTGAATTACTAATACAGGCCTTCTCAAATAGCGGCCCGCGGGCCAAATTCGGCTTGGGAACTACTTTTGTTTGGCCCTTTGATCGCCTCTGGAATACAGAAGTATATAGGAAAAGCATTGAAAAAGGTCTTACTCTTAATTTGGCCTTCCAAGATGTATTTTTGAACTGGCCAGCCAACAAATTTAATTGAGAACCCCTGTACTAATACTTTTAATGCTTATAAAACTGTCAGTTTCTTGTCAAATTTTGAAAATAGGGAATGTTACTAATTCTGAACACCTTCAGTAATTCATGTGCACACTCAACACTTGTAACTTTTACCATCCCCCCCAAAAAAATGGTGCAGGAAGGTAGTGTTGTTGCCGTTATATGCATGTGTGTGCAAGTATAGATGTGTTTTACTGCAAACTACAGAGGGCGTTCAAAGTTAGCAACTTCCTATCTCGACAAGCCACAATAAATTGCAAGGTTTCCAACAGTCCCATATGTTATGTTAGATGTATCATAATCATTAATTCTTGAATATTCAAGAACTTTGATGTACTTTTGATACTTATGTCTAGTTCATCATCAATAGAGGGTTTGCATGTAATTTTTCCAAGCTACGGTTGCCATATGGTATACTGTTTGCAAGGGCTGGTAGTTGCAAACAAAACAAAATGCCCTGTTAAATTTTATTGAATTTGGTTTCAAAAATGTATTAGCATACACAATCAGATTAAATTTCAAGTCGTGGTATGAAGAAAATTAAAAGTTATAACTCTTTGTATCATTAAAAAAGATACCAACTGATAAAGTAACTGTCTGCATGTGATGCGTAAAAAGTCATGCAAACCCTCTACTGCAGAATTTTGTCCCCCTAATTTGCAAAGCACCTACCTTCTGAATTCCAGGGCTGCTTTTGGTGAAGGGGGTACGCCGTCTTCAGGCCAGGTAAGGAAATGGAATTGTGTTACTGTCCTCGTTTCTTGCGTCTGAAAAGAAGCAATATGTCACAGTTTCTACAACAGTTTTGTAAAATGGAAATTGTCACAAAGACAGCAGTTTGCTAATAACCTGACATGTTGTTTTCTGTCTTCCACAAATGGTCAAAACAGATAAGCACCTATCATAATCCCCAGGGGGGGTGTTCTTCAAAACATTTTGTACGGGTATATGCCTGCCGGACTCCGAAAAACTGACCATCTCTATACCTATTTTTGGCTAAAAAACCCACCCATCAGTATACCAATTTTAATGGAAAAGCACCCAATTTTACTCAAATTGGGTGCTTTTTTTTTCAAATATTCCCAAAAGCACCCAATTGGGTGCTTTCATCTGAGATGAAATACACCCCATTGATATACCAAAATCCTGGAAAAATCACCCAAAAGGCAGGCACATATACGTATACCTTGTCAATGTAAGTAACCCCCCCCCCCCGGGTCATAATCTTTCAAGGATGCATTTGCCTGCAAGTATATGGAATTATACGATAAGGGTACTTACCTCCAAGTTCTTTAGGTAGAAACTGCGGACAAGGAAATCTTCGCACCAGACATGCTCCGACACCAGATGGACTTCATAGATATGATAGAGGGCGCTGCCTTCTTCTGGCCAGTACCGATGCTTTGACACGTCTGTTTCTGTGAGTTTACACAAATTGACAATGACGACTGAACCTTGCTCCCAGACCATCTGTGAAGATACAACACATAACACATATTTTTAATTTTTTTTATTTATTTTTTTGTTTAATTTTTTTTTTGACAGAGAATTTAAAGCAATACTATAAAGTGTTAAAATGAAGCGCCCCTGTCATAATTTTTTTTAAATAATTTTTAGGGCTTATTGGGTTGGGTTTTTGGTAGATTTGAATACCCTCTAAACGATTTGGCTTAAAGATGCTTACTTTTTCTGTTATGGCCATTTGTTGAATTAAATTTGGGATCCCGAATTTAATTCCACATGTATTAGTATAGGAAACGATGCATGTGCCTTTTATCCATATTTCGGTAGCAAAACAATTTTTTGACAAAATACACTTGAAAACACTTTCAGATAGTCACATTCCTTCATTTTATGCTGTTTTTACTGTAAAACATTTATGATCAAAATCTTAAACTTAAGTTAATTTACCGGTTTCGAAGAAGAATCTTTTTCACTTGATTTGACATCTGAAGACAACCCCCTTTCTCTTGTTTTTCTGATTGTGCATGCTTATATAGTGAGTGCCCCCCCCCCCTCTCCCTGTGAATTGAGTGAAGAATGATGCCTTTTTCTAGAGATATCATTTTTCATCATAACATCAGCTGATAGCAGCCATTCAACTACAAAGTCTGATAGGACTTGAAAGATTGTAAATATTTTACCACTTAAAAGAATCTTAACAAAACAGTGAAATATCAAATCTATCATGTCGGGATATATAGAATATCATCACATTTTACTTCCAAAGAAGCTTGTAGATGAAGTGATTGAAGTACCATGGGATATGACTCATTGAAGTAGAAATCTTGGTCTTAAATCATGCAAAAACTTGGTTGGTATCCCGAGGGGAGGGGGGTTCTTCAAAATTTTTTGTACGGGTATGTGCCTGCCGGACTCCAAAAAACTGACCATATCTATACCTATTTTTGGCACAAAAACCCACCCATCAGTATACCAAATTTAATGGAAAAGCACCCAATTTTACTCAAATTGGGTGCTTCTTTTTTCAAATATTCCCAAAAGCACCCAATTGGGTGCTTTCATCTGAGATGAAAAACACCCCATTGATATACCAAAATCCTGGAAAAATCATCCCAAAAGGCATGCACATATACGTATACCTTGTCAATGTAAGTAAACCCCCCCCCCCCTCCCCCCGGGTTGGTATCACTCAGTATTTCAAATAGGACGAGTGGTTACACAAATCTCATGTACAAAGTCAAAATGCAGCATGTGCGAATGTATTACATTGTAGACGCTTCCATCAAACGTCTTATTTCACTCAATCCATCTCCCATGCTAGAAGGTAGTATGTACACATGTTTGATGTAGTAGATACTGCCTTTAGTTATAACAGAGCAATGTTTGTCAGCTTATCTCAGTGAGTCTTCCAAGAAAGTAGCTTGTATGTAATTCGAGATGTACATACTGTGATCTTGCTTGTGATGCAAAAATGAGTCAACTCGTATGAAATATGGAAAAAAGGATTCAAATATTATGAGCTAAAACTCAAACTGCATATATAGACTTCCAAATCATGAGATGTACCATTTCCAAGCTATCATAAGGCAAAAAATGGTTTGTTGGGCCTTTTCCAACTGACCCAAATTTTGAAAATCTGGGAAAAAGTTTATACTGTGCAGACGAATACTAACCCTAATTTTCAAAATTTCTAGAAAAACCCATTTTTTACAAAGTAATTCAGCAAACAAGTATTTTAAACAGTTACTTTGATCGTCTACATCATTTTGAAACATTAATTGGGTGTTGATAATCTTAAATCATCCATATTCAACTCATATACTGGCTCTTGTGTTACATTTGTACAGCTTAATGGCTGAGAAAAATACAAACAAAAATATATATATATTTTAATTTCCCGACCGAATGACCCTTACTCTGAAAGGGCATCTATTGCAAAACAAACATTTTTTTAATTGATCATTTTGACATAAACTGTACACATTTTGCGTGTGTATTTGACTAAAAATAGGTGTTTTTTAGCTGAAATAAACAATGTTGTCCTAGGACTCCTACGTATAGAACCAACAAGTCCCTGGAACTGTAAATACAAAGTCCAAACATCTCTAACTTAAAAACAAAAATAATATTGATCCAATAATATCTAGAACTGTTGTCATCAATTGATCAAGAAATCCAAAGTAAACAAACAAAAAAAGTTCAAAATAAATATCTATTCTTGTTAAAAACCAAAACACATTTGACTGAATAACAAAATATAATGACAAAATAGGAAATATATAATTGGAATTATGATTTTGCAAAACAAGGTAGCATCATAACTGCCGCTTACAGCGTTCCTAGAATTATTGATTCCGGCTCTTTACCTTGTTGAACAGGGTGAACAACCTGTTCACTGTTTTGACAAGCCGTTTTGGCCAGCTTTGTATTACACGGCTGAAATATCACGCTTGCCAGTCAACCAGTTATCTTCGCCTTGTGTACTCGCTTTTGCAAGCTATATCAGAAAAGGTTAGCCTGACAGCTCTGACACGGTGTGTATTTCTCAAGTGTGTGGGCTACGGATTTATACAACCTCTATTGAAGGCATCAGGGATGTACCATTAGATTTCTAACGGATGGATACAAAGTTTTTAAGAAAGAGATGCAACCAAATATACCAAATATGGAAAGAAAATAAAAATTCACCCTAGATCATGGAAGGAAAAATCATCTACATTTCCCAAAAGACAATAAAGGTAACATTAAGGATCCCGATAACAATCCTCCACCCCAAACATGGAAAGAAAAAGAAAAAAATGCCATAAAAAGAGTACAGAGCAACTTATACTTTAAGCCAACTTCCTATCTCCTCAACTCCCCCTCCCCGAAATCTAATGGCGCATCCTTAAATAGATGGTTTACTTTAAGGGTATAGGTACTCAACAGTAAATATTAATGAAAAATTATAATTACACATTTCTGATAACACATGTTTTGTGTATGCAATAACATCATAACTTCATTTTTTGGTTGTTCAGGGAAAATCATTTTATAACTCTGATTTCTTAAATTGTTACATTTGTAGCCTATCATTTCACAAAGAAAGAAATTCCCAAGTTTTAACCAGGATTCCAAACCTCTTGTTTTCTAAACCATTATGCAAATATGTGGCTATCCAGCCCGTATGACCTGTAAATGCCAGAAACTTCATTTTGCGCTACATGTAAAAATACATGTCAAGGTCGTAATTTGCCACTTTTTTTTTGACATATTCACAATCCTTGTGCTTACTACAAAATACCAGCAAAGTTTCATTTCAAGAAAATGATAGGAAATGTGAAATAAATCTGCATATTTTAATGCGTTTATCTCTCCCTGACAACCCGGGCTTTGACGGACCGTAACTTGACTTCTGGAAATCGTGTGAAGTTCATTAAGGTGTCATTTTAATCCTTAAAGCATGGTCTTTGCAAATAATTAAAAAGCGAAAATGACAAAATGCGGCATTTACTGCTGGTTTGGGATGGATGGTCACATATGATATTGTTGCATACTGTATACCACTGGTGTATGTTAATCTGATACCAACCTGCCAGAAATCTGCTAATGTTGTGGGTAGTGGAGCTTGGGTTGCTATATAGGCTGGAGACCTCGGGTCAGTATCCGTCTGAAAATAAATAACAAAATATTTTGAGTGTACATCCGAAACACGGTAAAACATATATATATATATAATGCACAAGCATATTGACACTTATTTGTTTGCATATATGTTGCATATGGATGTACACTGAATGATGATTTCAAATAAAACTTCTCCGTTTTCATTGCAAATTGTAAGCTTAGCCTTCTTCTTGGTGGCTTTTGGTATTTTGAGATCCGATATAAATCACTTAATTCACATTGCAAACTCTCACCACAGGAAACTGGCCCTAAAGTGATGTCTACCTGTAAGTTAGAAGCTTGGCCTTTGGCAGTGGTGGCAACACAGGGGGGAAGGGGGGGGGATTGGGGGGCATGGGGGTATTTTCCCCGCCCCCCCCCCCCCGAAAAACAATTTGCCCCCTCCCCCCAGTTTGTCCCCTCCCCCCCCCACCCCCCCAAAAAAATTTAGATGCTTTTAGGCGCAAAATTTCTCTCAAGAACCCCTTTTTATTGATCATTTTGACATAAAACGTACAAATTTTGCGCACTTTGCACGTATTTCACTAATAAATATCAATATTTTAGCAAAAAATAGGCGTTTTTTAGCCAAAATAAACAAATTTGTCCGAAAAATTTGAAATTTGTCTTGCGTTACCTGTTCGCTCCCCAGAATTGACATGCTGGTGCCGCCGCTGGCCTTTGGGTAGAATACTGGTGGAGCATTATATTTAGAAATAGGAAAATTAAGGCTGGTGTACAGCCATCAGTTTTGAAAATATTTTTGCTATATAATACAGCAACTTAAACTTAAATCCATATAAAAACTTTCATTTCTATAAACAAATTATGCCAAACACAATGGTTATATTATGCAAATATCTGTGGTTTGGGATGCATATTTTTGGCCCCAATATTGAGAATTCTTTTTTTGGCAATATATTTTAAAAATTAAGATAAAAATGTTTTAACAAAAATAATACCACCATCATGTTCAGCATGTAAATCCACTTCCAGATACATATATACTTTTTATATACTGTAAAACAAGAAATATTTGCAGAAAGAAAATTTTGTGAATTTCAGAATCTGGGGTGTTTGGTGGCATTTTAATTTCACTAATTGCATCAGCATGCCATTTAAATCATTGTATATTATTAATATTAGCGGCAAATTAATTTTGCGATTTTGGGGTATTAGCGAAATTAAATTGCTAGCAAATATTTCTTGTTTTACAGTATATGATTTTTAAAGGTGCAATTCATGATTTTGATGTGACAAAAACCTCGCCTGTTTTCTAGCTAAATAAGAAGAAGAGTACATTATAAATATATACTGAAAAATTCCCTTGATTCCGTTCATTCGTTTCCGAGTAACAAGATTTTCAGCATTTTGAAAATCTCCATAGGCTACTGTGTTGTAATTACTGTCGGGGCCCCGACAATAATTGAAAAATGACGCATTTTCTCACTTTTCTCAAAAATGCAAACACATATGAAAAAATGGTTTGGGGATCGTAACATATACCAGTTCAGGATTCGTACAAGCTAAAAATCTTAGTTTTGATTGAGGTGACCTTGAGGTCGAAAACCGGATCATGAATTGCCCCTTTAAGTTCCACTTCCTGAGTTAAAGAGCAAAAAACTTTTCCATCAATGATGGATCGACACAAAATAGCCAAATAGTGCATCTAGAGTCCAGTGATTTCATCGCTGCAACATTGTTTGATATCTACCGATACACAATCTGTAGATTTTAAAGCGCACTTCTTGTGTAACGACTGTCTATCAACAGACCTTGTGCGATGTACATTGCTGTAATGTTGAAATTGTTGTTCACATTGGAATCAATTGCCATTTCATCTGACAGCAATAATTGTCACCCCTTATGAGATGAAAATTGTTTAAATCTGATCAATTGAGATTCTGATTCTGCTTTACTTACAATAGTGCTTGCATTTATGTAGTCAGACCTGCTTGCATTACTGGAATCATTGAGTACAACTCGGGTATGATCATCTGTAAAAATACAAAAAAATAGAAATAATGAGCAAGATATACATGTTACTTCCATAAAATAAGGGTTGTAAGAAAGAAAGAGGTGATGACACAATAGAGAAAAAGACCGCTTATGCTCTTCGTTCCAGCTCAACCATCAAATTTCATGTGCCTCGCACCAATAAACAACATGGTGATCGTGCCCTGTCAGTTGCTGGTCCTTACTTATGGAATGAATTGCCCGTCAACATCCGTGGTCTTGAGCACATCTCTACTTTTAA
>JXSR01S014213.1:40060-50194 GCA_000969725.1 Ophiothrix spiculata | reverse complement strand
ACACATAATAAGTACACAGCATATGAAATGTCAAGCAAGAATTGGGAAACTTGACTTGCTTCAAGATGAGACTTGACATATGGCCATAGTCATTTACCTTTATTCAGATGAGCACAGAGCTAGAGGTGGACACTATCAAACTGATAAGAGGCAAAAAATTATGCATGCAAAGGTTGTCATGGGATGGCTTCATTGATGGTCACTGCCCATATGGATGAGTCAAGAGCCAGGGGGCAGGGGTTAAACATACACTGGGGCATAACTTGTAAGAACATGAGAGGGCATCAGTAGGACCTTTTCTTTTCACTCCAAGAGCCGGGGGACAGGGGTTGTTACACATACACTAGGGCATAACCAAACTTGTAAAGGGCATCAGTAGGACCTTTTCTTTACAGTCCTTTTTGAGAGGGGTGGGAGAAGAGGGCAACTCAATCAATCCCTCACCGTTCCATCCAGGATAAGTAAATATGAAGGTATAGGTCTATTATTTGTCAATTTGGTTGAGATTAATATAAATAAACTGTCACGATTAGGAACAGAATGGTATTCTTGAAATCACACTGATCCATAAAACTTTTTTTTTCTTGAGCCCTTAGACTGTAGCACTTATAAACATATCCAATAGGAAATTTGTAAAGATTGATTGGCAATATTCAACAATATTGTTTTGTGAAAGATACATCTGAAAGTGACATAAAAGTTAAAATTGTATCTCCTAATGTCAGTCCAATAAACTCATTTTATATAAAGCTGAGATTATATCCCCTAATGTTAGCCCCATAATCACATTTTACATAGATGAGAATCTGTCCCCCAATGTTGGCCCCATAATGATATTTTGCATACCTTTCAATATCAAACCTAGTACCTTCTCAAAGCGTCAATAGTTGAAATATCCACACAAAAAATAGAAGCAGACAGGCAAACGTTACATGCAAAATTCACAATGACAGTTTGCCATGGGGCCCCCGCAGATATTGGACGGTCAATTTGATGGGTCAGTTTGGTGCCTTAGGATTCAATCGGAGCAAAACCGACCAGAGATTCATATTGTACGGCAGCCGGCCATTAGTATTAATGGTAATAATAAGACACCAAGCAATAAGGGAGTCTAGGAGTAATTAGGAAAATAATAAATAAGTTTAGCCGTCTTAGATAGCTAATTGAGGAGAGCGTGAACTGAACTCAATAATTGACGACAAGATGGTATATTGTATGAGTCATTCGGTAGGTTTGAGATTAGAATATTAACTCATGCTCAATGGTGGAATTTATCACAGATTTATACCTTTCTACATATCATACTTATACCCAACAGCAGTTTAGCAAATGATACCCTCGATTAAAATCAGAAATAAATATGCTTTTTCGACGCATACTTGAAGCAGAGTGAATGGATTTTCCTTTCAAATGTATTATGGTTGACAATGCCATCACAAAGGAAATCGTATTCGTCTAAAATCTAGATTCTATTCACAAAGTCAAAATCATATAATAAGGAAATGGTCTGTATATAAAGTCAAGGTTCTATCTAAATCATTAAGGGGCACACCATTAGATTTCCAGGGGGGAGCAGGAAGTTGGGTTTGGGTTTGATTTTTTTTTTTCACGTCCCGTTCGGGGGCAATTTTTTTTTCTTAGAAATTGTTGTTTTTTCCCCTATTTCATGTTTGGGGTGAATTTTTTTTTTCTTCTGCCTATGGAGGGGGAATTTTTTTTTTCGAAAAACTTCCTGCTCCCCCCTGGAAATCTAATGGTGCGCCCCTAATAATTTATAACAATCTTTGTCAGACGAAAACATTTTTCTTAATATGCACATAATGCGTCAGGCTTACCATACAATGAAGTGTTCAGTTCTAGTCAACATATTTAACATAAATTTATTTCACAAAAGGTGTTCTGATTTTTACCTATTCTATATGATGCAATTTTCTACAGCTATAGCACAGAGAATTTGTGATCACCCCAAATTGCTTCTGACATCAATAATCATTTGATAAAGAGAAGTTTGCTTTCCACAGGGCAGACTAGCAAGATTTTAAACAAATGCGATCCTGGAATATAGGTCAAATTAAGTGGCTGAATAAATATTTCAAACCATGCCCGCAGGGTACAGTGACCAATTCAATTCAGCCGTTTTATTTTGTGGAAAATTACACACATGTTGCTGCTCTCTGCTGCGAAAAGAAAATGTGGGTATAAAGACACGCCGATAGGACTAAAATGATACGTATTCAGATTCTTGTAGTATTGTGATGTTTTTCAAATCCAGGTTAAATAAAACTATATAAGATTTTAGAAATATCTGGAAATGGCCTATACGTTTCCACGTATCAAGTCGTAAGATTTTAATAGGCTTGACATATGTGATGGCTCATCCCGAAAGGGGGGACTTAGCAGATGATATCAATTTTGATTTTATCATTTAATCTGTTATAGCATTTTCTGAGCTTTAAAATGACACCTTACTTGTTGAAATTGATCAAGGCAAACACATTTTACAACAGAAAATCTGTTGGAAATTCTAATTATTTTCTTTATTTTTTGCTGCCTATTTTCGTCATTTTCTCAAAAAGTTTTTTGTCGCAAAGTCCCCCTTTTCGGGGTGAGTCATCACATATAGTTAATTTTAATAGATATTAAGAAAATTAATAATGCATTCATTTAAAACAATATGAAAAATTGTAAAAAGTGTAGAATGGATAGCAACAAAATAATTTTTTTGATTCCCCATGATTTTTTTTTTCTTTTTGCAGTTTTTCAATCACCTGTAACTTGGAGCTGTTGCGAGAGAAAGAGTATGAAATAATATAGGACAAGACATAATTCACACCAGATACTGTTTTATGCATGGAGATCACAAAATAGAGTAACAAAAGCTCTAATTACTCTTAATATTTTCAACTTCTTTGTGACAATAAATGAACATTATGGAGGACAACTGTAGATAGACCAGTTTCGTATGTCCCATAATGCATCTTGAAAGTACCGCAAATACGGGCATTTCTGCGCGAACGACCATATTACTACATTCTGCGCATGACGTCATTTGCGCAGAAGGTAATAATATGGTCAACTGAGGTACTTTCAAGATGCATTATGGGACATATGAAAGTGGTCTATTACAGATTTGTGCGCAGTTTGGGATGGTATTCAAGATAGAGGTTTTTGTTATGCAAGTGACAGCAATGAGCACTTCCGAGGAAGACCTAAAGGCTCATTCCATAGAAAATGAAACTTATTTTGACTTCAAGCAATGAAACTATCTTGGTGACAAGTAATCAGCACTATACTTGCTTGTGTTCTGCTGTAAATGCCTTAATATGCATTCAACATAAAAAAAAATACATGCTTTGCTGCGCTGCAGTGGATTTCCGGATATAAGTATACTTCAGTACCTATTAAAATGCAAAGTAGTGTATGCCCCATGTCATTCTGTCCCACGTCATCACCTCCAACTAGGCCCCTCATGATGACTGCAGCATGGCCATGTCACTCTACAGTACCCTTCCTAGGCCCCTCCACTATGCAACTTGTTTCTTTTCTATTACACAATGACTGTGACCCTTGTCTTGCAGCATGCTATTAGCCTGCGGTCCTCGCAGAGTAAATCAAATAAACTGTCTAAACCCAACCTTTTGCCAGCCGAGATATTTTCATCTTATACAATAGCTCTATCCATCATTTGCCTCACCGTTACTGGCCTACCAGGGAGGGAGGAGTGAAGAGTTGGGAGGGGCAAACAAGATGCAGAAAAATCATTCTATATTCAACATAAAATAAAATTTAAGAGGATGAATTGCCACTATTGCTGTCATTCATGAAGCCAAATTATGTACTTCCATTTTTTTTTTCATAAGCAAGCTTGATAGCTATATTCTATAAATCTTATAGTATGCAGCAAGCAATCAGACTCTGTTATGAGATTCATAGCATATCCCTTGTACTCTACAACATTGTGAACTGGTGGTTTTGTATTGAGAAAGAGACTAGTAATGATTGATTAGGATTGATTAAAACCAAATCACTGAGTATTAATATATTTTGTACATGAATTGTTCATGATTTGGGTATTATTTGTTGGCTACTTTTTTTTTTGCTACCACAAGGACAAATACTGAACATAAGTTCATTAGAACATTCAGCAAGATTGGGTACGCGGTTATGATTAAAAAATTACAGACTAATTTACTTCCCCGTATGGTCATATTTGGTTTAAGTGCATTAATGAACTGCTTACTGTATACTTCAAAGTTTATAGAGTATAGTCAGAGTGTCAAAATCTTGACTTGAAAGTGGGGAAAATCTTGACTTGATACACAAACAGCAATTATATTTTATTTCTTATGCAAACATGTTTGCATTCCCAGCCTCAGACATGAGTCTTGAGGTGTAGAAGAAGAAAAGATGTACAAATAACTTGCCCCCTCCCCCTCTATGAGCAAAGCTCAAGATAAAGCAGCAATTCCAATTGGGTTAACATTTTGATCAAAGTGAGTACCATTTTGGCTCTCCATTTCTAAAATATATTCTAGCTTTAACACAAAAGAACACACTTTCACATCAAAGTCCATGTTCTCTCTCAAATATATGAGTGCTACCCCCCGCTCCTATTCACAAAACTCACCGGTAACCATGCTACAAGCTCATTGATTGCAAATGCTCATGTAGCTCCTAGCACCCATCATCACGAGCTAAACACTCCATATAAAAATGTCAAAAGGAATTTCACGATTGAAAAAATTCCCTCGCTTTTTACTTTAACAAATTCTTTTTCCCCTTTGCGTTAAAAGTGACAAGAAGTATATTAGAGCTGTAACTTGTTGTATTTAGGGCATGTAATGAAAAAGGGCTATTTTTATACTTATAGGCAATTTTCAGATCAATATTGCAGTTGTAACACGGGATGTGTTCTGTATTTAGCAGTTAGTGGGTTAATGTAGTGCATTTGTCCATGTTTAAGTGAAGTTTCTTCCACTCAGTGCGATGGAGAATTGACATGTACGGAGTACCATGATCAAAACATGTGTGGAAAGCATGGCTTGAACATCATAGTTCAGTGAAGATTGGACGCCGGGAGATGGTCAAGTTTTACACTTAAGTGAGTTGGTGGCATTTAAGACTATTTCCGCACTATTTGTTTCCAAACTATCATTAAGTTGTTCCGAGTATTAAAGTGGACAGGACTTGGCACAACATAATATAGTGCTATGAGTGTGTGAAGTTGGGATACTCTAAAATATGATGGGATATCAATATTTCATTCCTTTTTTTCTATAAAGCCAAACCTTTCTGTCTTCTGGTATTATAATTAAAGAGTTGAAAAACATCTGAAAACAAACCATAACCCTAACAAACCATAGTACTATTATTAAATGCTACTTTATAAAATTAAGAAAATGATTCAAGTCCAACAATGGCATAGACTGGAGATTTATGTGAGCACCGAATCACTGTCAGGCAGTGCCCGTCTGGTGGCTTGGTACTCGTTGACGTTGCAATCGGGATACAAAGTCACAGGTTCAAATCCGCCAGGCGAATGAGGCAGAATACACATTTTTAATCAGGAAATGTCCAAGTACATAGGTTTTGAATAACCCAAGATTATGCTTAATGTTGGCATTTTTCTTTTCCACATTCCCTCTATAGTTCAGCAAAATGTTCACGGTCATATAGGCATTTAGGAAAGGGTACCAGTCCATTTTACCGGTCCCATTTACTGGTCTCTGCAATGCCACTGTGTTACACTTAAAACTGACATTGGCCTGCTAGGCATTTTAAAAATAGCCAGGCCAATATTTGAGCATAGATCGGGTTAAATGAAGTGAATTTTCCAGTCAAGTGCATTTATCACATTTAAGTCAGTTCTCATCAGCAGTGTTGGTGTTACAGCCGTATTGACATGTTCACAGTACCATATTAGTGATGTAATTACATCGTTTTTTCCCGATGATTTTCTTATCCAATCTTTCACACCTGTACCTCAATATCTTGCGTGACATACATGTTTCAAACACCTCTACCTTGTATGTCGTCATGTTAAACATCGCAGTTTGTTATTACATAGATGAAAAACTGAAATATTCACATCTTTTTTATATATTCAATCTTGCGTACAACGAGTGATACATGTAACAGCAGCGCTGGGGAATGTGAATTCACAATAGGTGCGGCAAATCAAAAGTAGGGTTAGGGTAGGTAGGATGTATGCAGCAGGGGAGGGGTCCAGGGCCAGACTTCCTATAGAAGCTTTTGCGTTTTAGTCCATTCAAAATTGGTAGAAGACCAGTTAAAAATTGATAAAGAATTTTAATTCTTTCCAGTTTTGCACTTAAAAGTGCAAAACTGGAAAATAATCCTGGCAATCCTTCTAGGTCAATGGCACCATTAAATAGAAGTTAATTTATATGGATCAGAAATATATTTTGTTACTATAAGTCTCTTTTTCTCCCTCCTCTCCTCCTAAAAAAATTGGCCAAGAAAAGTTGACTGGCCCCTGGACCAGTTGCACAGATCATGTGATAGCATTGTCATTTTGAGATTTGGATGAAATAAATAACTTGATTTTTGACAACAATTTTTGTCTGCCACCTTTAATCGATCTTAAAATTCGGCATATCATCAAGTTTAAAAAATATATATGTTTATTTTTTAGTGATCTACGATATTATTGAATGGATTTCATCTAATTAAGATGGTCAATTTTTTTTTCAATTGATATTCCAACAATAGTGTAAGAGTAAATGTAACCACCTGTATACACAGGCTAGACAGCCCATCCACCAACCTTTTACAGTAAGCCCTTTTCCTTCCCACTTGAGTCAAGAGGGGCACGTGAGAGTTAATATCTTGTGGAATTGCTGCTCACCAGATTCGAACCAATGACTCAATGCCCGATAATTACGAGTCAGGGTGGCATTCTCATGAAACCAGGTACCAATTGGACACCTGGGAAAAAAGGGGTATAATGAGAGTTAACGTCTTACTCAGGGAAAATATTTTTGCTGCCAAACAGATCTCAATTCTTGACTTTCTATCCTATTATAAATAGGAGACTTTCTATGTCCAAAGATAAATGGTTAGGAGACTGTACTGCAAATTCCACACGTCTCTCTTAGCATGGTAACAAGACAAGAAATAGAAATTACTACAACGATAAAAGAATCCGAGCTAGACTGTCGTGTAACAAGGATGTAAACACTCCCAATTTTTCTCCGGGAAGAGAGAGAAGATGAAATAATTACATATCCAAAGGCAATGTAATAGAAATGAAAGAAATAGCATTGTCGCTTCACTGGTTTATTGCTTGTGAAATTGCCATACGCACGCTTATACCTCATGCCGTAGGTTCAGAATTAAAGGCGAGGCAATACATACTAATTCATTTTCTATGGGGAATCTTAGCAACGTAAGAAGCCTTAGGCCATACTAAGAAACTCATCTTTATCTGACACTTACACTGCCAGGTATTTCCTTATCTATTTTTATCAATGGATTTTTATGGTTGAAAGGGAGGATTACAGGTTATTTAGATGCAGATGTAGAATTTACGTTACACGATTTTACGGCATTTTATGGAATGAAAAACGGTGTAAAATAACAAGATGTGTTAGCTAGAGATTTGTTGTATCTGTGTATGTAAACAAAAGATATCTTCGGGTCACATTAACTTTGTTATAGATTCTGATCAAGGTTTCTGCTGATTAACCTCAAAATGAATTTGCTACTGAAATGTAACTGGAGTGTTGTTAAAGTATCATCGTTGAGGAAGTGAAAGATTTAGACAGTCTTTATGGAAAAGATTAACACATATTTTTGAAATGCTTGGTAGTAACATTAGGAAAACAAGTTTATCAGTAAATCATTTCAAAATAAACAAAGTTTGCTATCTACTGAAGATAGCCATTAAATTTTATAATCTCATAATAAGTTTATGGACATGAAGTTTCAGCTTACCACTTTCAAGATTCTTTGTTTTTAAAATTGATAAAAATCTTATTCCACAGAATTCTAAAGAGTGAACAAATATACGGCTTCATTATCCAATGTGTCAATTTGGGCATATTTGATCAACATAATGTTGACCCTCAAAGCCCCAAATGGCAAAAAAAAGAGGATTTTTTCCTCAATTGATAAATCTTGGTTAAAGTGTAGACCTCTTTGGTATGCATATAAATGTTGGGCCTAACAAAAATTGGTAGATTGATAACATATAATTTTCGTAGTCTTAATTATCTACTGCAGATAGCTAACACTAACCTAAACGAACTTGAAATACTACTGTGACTAGAAAAAGAGAGATTTCTGAATCAGTAAAGCATTAATATCTTTAAGCTCTGAAACACAAATATCATCAAAAGTAGATGTCTTTATAAGCATTCAATTCCAGTTTCTTAAAGTTTTAACAGCTTCAGATTTGGTTGAAAGGTGAGGAATATATGACATCCCAATCATCAAAAGAACTACCTTTAACAAGAATTGAATTCCAGTTTCTTGCACAATGATCAAAGCAAGTTTCCCTTCAAGTTCCAGCTCTTAATAAATTAAGAATATCTGTTGTAATTTCTAAATCTTGTTAATCATATTAACATCAAACTGCTTTACAAGTAAAAAATCCATAGACATAAGAAAAAAGAAATCAAAACCCTGACAAGCAGTTCATTATGATGCAGACTTAGAGTGAAACCTGAATGATTCCCAAACAGCCAGCAGCCTTCATCAACTACAACAAGTCCTATGACACAATGTCTACACAATCAAGCTTTTTGTACAGGGAGGAGTGCGGCTAAATGGAGAGTTTTGTGAAGACGAGTTCTACTCTGATGAGTTGAAGGGAGCGCTGTTTAGCGAGCAGTATTATAGCATGGGAGATGAGTTGAAGGAGAGTACAAGGCAAGTTGAAATTAATGTATTTGATATATAGCTAGTAACAAAGTATGGATAATTATAACACAAGTTGTCATGTCAGTTGCAAAACAAGTTTGAAGTACAAACATAGTTCGTCATTTTGGTTCTAGCTCTGGTTCAGGTAATTTGCAACACCTAAAGAGTCAAATGCCAAGAGATTTTGAGTTCCAGAATTTATTGGCCGAAATGGGGTGGACAATCAGTGGTCTTGTTCTCAACAATATTGATTGCGATTACATGTACAGGTATGACTGTACGTGGGACTACTGCTTTGCATTCTCTCTGAAGGATGACAATCTCTCACAAAGCATTAACCCAACCCTAAATACTTCACATGACAAGCAGAAGCTAGAATATCTGACCAAATGCTCCAACCAAGCCAGATAAATGACCAATAAAGATTCAGATTCCATTCTGGCAAATGGCCTCACTGGGAATTGAACCCAGCCCAAATGCATGCAAGGCAAGATTGCTCTACAAATAATTCTTCCCCATAAATTTTTTTAAAAATCAGGGGATTTATAGTGCAATATACCTCCCCTGACATGTAATTCCAACCAGCCTCATCACACTTTACAGAACACAAACAATTAGTTGGGCTAGATCACTACCTGGACTGCCTACAAAACAGATAAATACATCAATAACTCGCTCAAAAGCCGTCTTATGACTCGCCAGAGTACAACTCCTGATTCAGACAATGCCCTACAGAAGGCACAAACCGCCCGCAACCACCCACTGATTAGGATTGTCTGTTTTATCATAGCACTAACGACAGGCATTGATGGAAGTCACAGCGGAGCAGCGCATTCAATGGCATGTAACGTAAGAAGTATGTAATTTCAAAGGTGTTTATTTAAGGTATGTCTCTTCAATCATCCGCGTGTACTAACCCCATCTATTACGCCAAGGCTTACATACGATAGAAATCTTGGTAGATTTGACGCCGAGACCATTTTACATTTTACTTTAGATAATTATACAATGATTAATCAAGTTGAGAGATTCCCGGCATTGATTCAAGGCATCATTTTCGTTTTTGTTTGAGTACTTGATTCAAGTAGTAATTTGAGTTTTGTTTGATTCTAGGCATAATTTAAGCAGCATGAATAGCAGAATAGGTGAAGTATGAAATTGTTAATTTCTAGCCTAGAATTAAATGAAAGCAACACGAAAGTAACTTGATTAAAATCACAACACAAAATGATCTTAAAATTTCTGAAAGTT